>JADRCD010209557.1:12903-34538 GCA_019843815.1 Montemys delectorum | reverse complement strand
GAGAGAGAGAGAGAGAGAGAGAGAGAGAGAGAGAGAGAGAGAGAGAGAGAGTGTACATGCGTATGGCACATGTGTAGGGTGTCTGTAGAGGGCAGAAGAGGTGTCAGGCCCCTGGAGCTGAGTTTTAAGTAGTTATGAGCTGCCTGGTTTGGGTGTTTGGAATTAAACTCACGCCTTCTACAAGATGAACAAGTGTTCTCAACTGTTGGGCCATTTCTACAGCCCCTCGGGCAAGACCTTAAAAACAAAGCAGGCTCTTCCTTCCACATGGAATAGTATTCATGCTAGTTCCTGAAGATTTTGTTGTAGCTACCTGCATGGGATAAGTATTTCTCTCTACGTCTTTGATTTGTATCTGGTCCTACACAGCCTCCGCCACGATATGCTCTGTGCATTTTATTTATGTGTTGTCTCCTGAAGACCCAGACTTCCTGGCTTTATTGTCAGAATGAGTGGAAGATCCAGAAAGTACTCCAAACAATCATGAAGTGATAAATGAACAGGAGCAGAGTGGCTTTTCTAATTTGCCTCATAAAAATATTTCTGAAATAAACACTAAATAGAAGGTAATTCAATTAGAGATCACCCTGAGAGTAGATTTGAATGAATTCTTCTCTAGGAGTCCTTTGGAAATCCTAATTAGGAGTGGAGTGAGTCTCTGGAATGCAGGTATTTAATAAGCTCCCCAGTGATCATCAAGCGAACTCTGCTATAAATAGCCATAGGAGATAAATTGGAAAATAAGAAAGAATATTTCATCTGAAGACTTTTTTTGTAGGTACAATAAACATTGGCATCTAATATGCATTTTTAAAATTATGTTAAGGCTATGATTGCTCAAAATACATTCTATTTTGAGGTCTGGTCACCTCTCTATGAGAGTATGCATTCACTAGGTGATTTTGTTGTTGTTGTTGTTGTTGTTATTTATTTTATGCTGTAGGGAGCAGAGGCACGACATACACCTTCTGAAGTTGTTGGGCTAGAACAGTCCAATTGCTTCCACCTCCATGGCTCTGTTTGAATTCCTGATGTAAATGAGACTGTCTGTGAGGTAAATTTAATGCTCAGTTACTTACTCAAATCCTGTGGGTCTGTGAATCTTCTTAAATGAGTATCAGATAGAGGAACAAAACTGGAAAATTGAATGGGAAATGCCATTGCTCACAGAGAGACATAAATGGTAATCTATTCTGAAAACAGCAGCCCAGTGTGGTTGGGCATCAGCCTAGGCTGGTGTTGGTAAACATATTTTAAGGAAAAGGCTCAGACATGCCCCAATTATTGTATAGGCGTCCATCTTAGAGCAGGACAAATGGCTGGCAACTCTAATTGGCTACTTGGACAAATTCAAACTTTTGAATTCACCAGAAAAGAAAAAAGAGAGAGAGAGAGAGAGAGAGATGCAATGGTCATAGCATCATTTAGTGAAGCTTCTTGATAAAACATTACTTAATTGAGTTCCTAGAACATAATGTGACCCCTCGTGGAAAAAGTCACAAAGTGCCATATGCAAGCTTATAAAGTCACAATGATACGCAATGATGCCTCTTATAGCAAATGGCTAGCAATGTGAGTCAGACACCCCTCCCTCCCTCCCTCCCTCCCTCCCTCCCAGCCTCAAATGCAACAGTCTCCTGTGTAAAATTGTCTGTTTGCATCGTAGTGTAGTCAATACACTTTGCATGTCTAGTCTGTTAGCATCACCTCTGCCAGATATTAGAAGGATAGAGTGAAATGAACCACAGCCCCTGACCATGAAGGGTTTATAATCAGACAGATGAGTTGCCTGAAATAAATAACACCGTCAAGGTGGGATGTGCTATGTGCTCAATCGTGGTATAGACTGAGCTTCTCAAACTTTAATGTGCCTTTGGATCAGGGGACCTTGTTACACAGCAGCTTCTTTGATTTGGTAGGCCTAAGACAGAGCTTAAGAGTCTGCATTTCTAACCAGTTCCCAAGTAATGTTGATCTGAGGATCACCTTTTGGAGTAGCAAGCATTAGACATCTACATGGAGTCTGTGGGATATGCTTGGAACTCGAGAAAGCATGTAAATACAACTTGTAGTGTTTCCGATAGGCAGATGTCGTTTAAAGCTACAAACTGATGTCATCAAGAGAGAATGGAGGAGCGAGGAAATCAAAGAGGTGAATGCAGGACTGCAGCTCATGCAGGCGAATTTGACTGACCCTACAGCAGTGGTTCTCAACCTTCCTAATGCTTAGATCCCTTAATACAGTTCTTCATGTCGTGGTGACCCCCAACCATAAGAATATAATCATTGATACTTCATAACTGTAATCTTGCTACTGCTATGAATCGTAATGTAAGTATCTGCTATGCAGGATGTCTGATATCCAACACCCGTGAAAGGGATTTTTGACACCCTCCCACACACACACAAGGGGTCGTGATCCACAGATTGAGAACCACTGCTCTCATAATAAAAATCGGGACTGCAAGCTTGCAGTGGTATTACGAAGATGCTTATATACAGCTTTACAAAATGTGGACTTGAAATAATTCTTGTTTTTTATATAGTTTTGGTGGAATCCAGTTCATGCAGCGGGTGGCAAAAATGACATCAGCCCCACGAAGTCATGTCACCTGGCTCTTACACAAATATAGGCATGTAAAACGTGCTAGACTAATATGCTACTCGGGGGGTTCTGAGGACTCCATGGAACATTTAAGAAAGCAATTTGGAGTGACTTTCACAATGCGGCAAGCACGTTATCCCCATAACAGACAGAGAGCAGGCTATACATACAACACATCTCCGTTTGATAATTGCTCGATTCCAGATGAAGACCAGCAATTTTCTTGTCAGAAACAGGAATGACTAGAAAGGGAGCGTGGAAATGTGCACAGCCCAGACAGTTTTTGTAACTTGCCATCCCTGTTACACTTATTTTCTTTTACATTAACAGGGCAGATTGGGCATTGGTCCTGAAGTCTTCTCTTGTGGTCTGTTTTGGTTAAAAGGCCTCTAGAGGTTCGACCATTATTAACCCTATTAAGTGTGGACTTCCCTTCTAAGCTGAACTGGGTCTATTACAAGAGTTTTGGGGGAAAGTGGCTGAGGAAGTGGGGAAAGCCGGTAATGGATGGCCAGAATTTCTAAACTCATTTATCCCGGTCATTAACGCAAATGTGCAAATCCCCAGGATTGCACAGGCTTTCTGTAACTAGCTAGTCACCATGTGTTAATGTGTCTTTTAAATGTTAGCATATGTGTAGTGATCCACTCTTTCCAAGGGTACCCAGGGTGGGATCCGTACCCAGAGAGTGTGTGCACTGAACGACTAACTCCCTCCCATCACTAAAGAGCACCTTTACAACCCATTCTCAACTTCTTTCTTGGCCTCCTTTATTTTGTTATTTATTTTACAATTTTTGTAGTCTTAGAATGTGTCAGGAGACAAAGCATTCTATTCACTTACATATAAAAATTAATACAACCAGATGCACATGTGTAGACATACCTATCGCTCACATGTATATAACAGATACACACAGACAGAAAACTGATACAAAAACAATGACGTTAATATTTGTTAACATGCAGTAGTGACTATCCTGGTGTTTATCATATTTTTGGGTTTTATTTATTTTTTGATGCCTTTAAATTTATTTTTGGAGTATTTTGGTTCAAATCCAGGACCTTATGCATGGGAGGCAAATGCTCTACCATGGAGTTGGATTCTTACTATCTTATATTTTACCTTGCTTTTTTGTTTTTTTTGTTTTTTGTTTTTGTTTTTGTTTTTTTTTGTTTTTTTCTCAAAGTGATAATAAATTTAAAGTGCTGCTAAGCACTCAAGGCTGACAAACTTTGAGGGGCCTCAACATCAAGTCCAAATCGCTGGAAACTGACTTCTAATTTGCTAGTGCTTTTCTGTAAGTGGTTTTCGGGAGCTTAGGCCAGAACTAACTGCAGCTCACATGGGGCCACTAGACTCTCATGTGCAATTTCTGTCTGCGTCCCTGGGAAGGGCGAGAAGGAACCACCGAGAAACTGATCTCATCCTAAGGGTGACGCAGCGCTTCCTTTCTGGTTTCCATTTTGTGTCAGGGACCACAGAAAGCCCGTTTGACACGGACGTGAAGGCCTTTCTTTTCTTCCTCTGTTCCATTTAATTACTTCTAACACAGATATAAAGAAGTTTTAAACTCGCTTTCAACACCCTCTTCACATATACCACATTCCAAGTTTCGGTTCACGAGACGGTTACCAACACCTGACAGCCCAGAGCATAATGAATGGATTTCCCCGCGCGCCTGCTTGAGCGGCCTATATCCTTTCCTATGAGAGCAAAGTCACAGATCCGTCCTGTCTACTCTTTATGCATGTCGCTTTTGTAATTGACCTTGGTGTTGTAGCAACAGTGGGCATTTATGAGAAAATCCCTGTCTGCAGACGTTGGAAGAAACACGGTGAAATGAGAAGTGAGAGCGAGCAGTGCTTCGCTGTGCCAGCTTCCAGGCTCTCTGCCTACGGGATACTTTTGTATTTGGGAAAGACATAGGCAGTATATTCGCTTGGTCCGTGGAAGTCAGGATCATTTTCTTTATTAGTATTAAAGAAAAAAAAAAACGATTAATAGACTGACTACACTAGGAAAAAAAAAACGTAGACATTCAAAGGTGTTAGAAATGACAGCTAGATAAACAGGCATACGTCTTTGTACCGGCCCTTCATCATTTTAGCAAGTGTTATTTTAGAGCTATTACTATATATACATATAATGGTTTTAATTTACTATAATGATTTTATGGTATCGAGTGAACAGAAACTATTTAATTTAGTTTGCTTTAATGAGTGATACGCCTAATGCATGGGCATAAAAATTAATTGTACGGTGTGAAATGCCTGAAACAAACGCAGAGCTTTGTAGGTCGTCTTTTCATTTAGTACTTACAGCCTTACCCAACTGTCACCCTTTACTGAAAGAGCTGTATTTATATGTGTTCTTCAGATAAAGCAAGGAGCTGTTTAACAGACTTGAGAGTCTAACAGCCAAAAATAATCAGCTGCTAATCTACATGTCCATTATAACGCTTTGGACATTTTAAAATAGACACATATGGCCTATTTGAATATACAAGAACGTACGCCCCTGCAAAGAAAAGACAAACACTGCTGTGGCTGTGCGAATGAATAGTGTTTTAGCAGACGGGCACTCAGATGTAAGGGCTGATGGTTTACGGCTTGACTCTTAGCCTCCATAAAATACGCTCACAAGGCAGCGTTTTCTTTGGAGATAAGTCATAACTTTGCCATGGAGGGCTATTAGGGGGCCATTTGCTGACATGAGACTGAACCTACAATTCCCAGAGAAATGTTATTTCAAAAGGAGGGCTGACATAGGGGGATTTTTGGGAAAATCCCCCCAGGGGATCTGACCTGAGGGACCAGGCATGTAATGCAATTTCCCACATTAAAACAAAGGATATATGTTGGGGGAATGGTGAAAGTGATTCCCAGTTGTGCTAGGGCCTGAACATATCACGTCTCCAGTCAAGCCAGCTTCAGGGTTTGCGTCTAGGGACGACTAATTAGATGAATATACAGGTTGTTTGTAGGGCTTTGTTGGCTCACATAAGAGTATGATTCCCAGTCCTAGTGTGGGGGTGGCCTTCTGAAGCTCTCCCCACCCCCATACTATAGGCTATTGCAGACTCTGACATTGAAGACACCATATGATTTGATTATAGGACATAGAATGGTGTTAGAACGTAGATGAAGCTGAAACTGAGCTAGAAGCTTCCGTTGGGTTTGCTAGCCTTCATAGTTCTAGAAGGTGCTATGTAAGATTGCTAGGGGAGAGAAGTCACCAATCGACTTACTCAGCTGTGGGCCCAGCGTGTTATACAGCCAGCCTGCCAGAGAAGGTGTGGCCACACTTATGCAATAGTGGCCTGGTTGTTATGTGGATAGCCAATTGCTTTCTAGTTGGAGTTGAATCCCCTCTACAAAGGAGAAAATGTATGCCTGGGACTGTAAACTTGGCTGGAAACCTGTGACTGGAGGGGTCACAGGTCCTAGTGGGAGAGCTATCACTGTTGCTTTGGTAAACGGACATGATATAAAACTACCTTCCAAATATTTATGCTTCTAGACCAGTACTGCTGTCAGCTTTGGTCAGAGAAGGTTCTTTTGGCAGTGGGTGGCATTGCAGAGATTTGTAACTAGGCAACGAACTATATCATGCATACACTCAAGCACACCTATACACCTGACACACACACACTACACTTGTTCCAGCATTGCCCAGGGAACATTGTAGAAGAGGAGGCACAAAGAATGTAAGAACTAAAGGAAAGGGTGAGGTGTTGTTAAATACTGCCTTCTGGTCCCGCCATGCTAATTTAATTTCACTTATGCAGTCATAGCAGATTCGATTACCTGCTTAAGACCTGTAGTGACTTGGCCCATCACCATTTTGCCACGGAGTGAGAACAGCTCTCGGAAATGCACCCTTCCCTGAGGATCTGTGAGCAAGAAATAGTTGATGGGGAAGGAAGAAGCGGTTTTCTTCAGTGATGTAGCCACTGGTTAAGTATTCCTGTAAATAACTTATTATTGTTATTATTGTTGTTATTGTTATTGTTATTATTATTATTATTATTATTATTATTATTATTTTGGTTTTTTCAAGACAGGGTTTTTCTGTATAGCCTTGGCTGTCCTGGAACTCACTCTGCAGACCAGGCTGGCCTCCAATTCAGAAATCGGCCTGCCTCTGCCTCCCAAGTGCTGGGATTAAAGGCGTGCGCCACCACCGCCTGGCAATAACTCTTACTCCTATAAACTATTTCTCTCTCTCCTTTTCCTAATGAAAACCCCTACCTCGAAGCTGTGCAGGAGTGGGCTGAAGCTCCAGCCCAGACACTAATCCCTCTGCAAACAGCTGCAGAATTGGATTTCTGGATCTTCTTGGTAGGACTGGGTATCTGTTTCTCAATTTCAGCACATCCCCTAAATGGCTGACATTATTTCAGGATCTCAGCTGTTGAGGGGACAGGATTACACACAATCTTAGAGACGATTCAGGCTATCAGGGCCATGTTGAAGACTATGAAGGGAAAGTTAATCAGAGTCTGAAACCCTGGTTAAGTTAATTTGATCACACACACACACACACACACACACACACACACACACACACACGGTGGGAAAGAGAGAGAGAGAGAGAGAGAGAGAGAGAGAGAGAGAGAGAGAGAGAGGTGAGGAGGTAGGAAGAGAGAGATTAAAGTAGGAAGCAGACCATTTAGGAAGAGGAAAGGGATTGGCAGGTTGGTAGGAGTGAACAGGTGTCAAGAGACGGTAATCGGTGTGAATGATTAAACTAAGGTACATCCTCCTGTTTGGTCTGTGGCTGGCTAGGACTTCCACCTTTGATGAGGATGTACATTCTCACCTCTTCCAATATCTTCCTGTGTGTATTAAGGGAAGTTGTGGGAGACTCAGCTAGTCAAAATACTGCTCTAAATGAGAAGCCTGGTCCACTATTGTCTTGCTAACCTAACTCAACACTAATTCTGAATTGTTGACTGACACAGAGCATAGGACCCTAAAATACACACTGAGTTCATTTTTAGAACTTTTCTCCTGGAAGAGGACGGTTTTCCTTCTTTAGGGACTTTTACTACTTAGGCAAAACAACACCCCACATGAGTATTAGGCTGTGTACTAAAATAAAACTTCATGTTTTTTCTTGTCCTTCTTTTTGGCAGGCAAAAAATTATTTTCATGTAGTCATTTGTTGGACCTTAGGGTAAAATTATATTTCATAGTTCCCATGTTCCCAGGCTATGGACACAGAGAGAGGCCGGGTGTTGGACAGGGAGGAAGAGAGAGAATTAGATGTATATTTATCTTACAGAATTGTTTGACACTCTTGGGAATAATTATGTTGTTATATCACTGAAGGTTAGCTATTCCTTAGGAATGACCTTGTTATAATTAGTAATTTAGATGAAGGTAGGAAAAAATTAATGGACAATTTATGATACTACTATTACCTATTAAACTAGTTCTTTGAAACACACGGCAAAGGCCATAGCTACTGCTAAGTAGAGCTCTCATTCTCTCTTCACTTTTTGAGGATAGACTATGTAGAAGTACACAGTAAAACAGTGACATTCAACATTTGGTGAGAAAAAAAAAATCCCATTATATGATACTAATCTGTGCAGGGAAGGAAAGGTAAACCCAGTGGCTGTTGGGATGGACTTCCAGGGAAATCATTTCTCCCAATTTGCTACCTGTAGTTTAGCCAGTCAGACATTGGGCTCAGTAAGTAGAACAAACAGGAAAGAATGAATAATGGGAGGCAAAAAAGAAAATTAAGAACAAACTCATCTTGTAAATCCTACTGTCTTCAACAAGAAACCAGAGCAAAGCCAGGGGTTCCACTCAGCAAGAAGAAGCTAGATTGAGTGTTGCTGGACTCCCCCACAGTAGTTAGGCTACCCTCTTCAGAGACGGGGATGGTAAGGATAGAAAACTGGAACGGAGCAGGCAGTGGAGGGACAGGAGCCTTATTCCTGTCCGCAGACAGAAGTGGAAATATTCTGTCCTGTCCAGAGACCAGAAATGCCAGAAGAGAGCTCTGATTTCTGGCTCCCTTTCTCCCGATGAACACCCCTACCTCGAAGCTGTGCAGGAGAGCGGGCTAAAGCCCCAGTCCAGACACTAATCCCTCTGCGACAGCTGCAGAATTGGATTTCTGGGTTTTCTTGGTCAGAATGGGTATCTGGTCCCTAATTTCAGCACATCTCCTAAATGGCTGACATAATTTCAGGATTCTAAGTCTTGACGGGATAGTGTCACAGTAGCCTTGAAGACCATACACACGCCGGATATCAGGGCTCTGTTGAGGATCATTAAGGGAAAGTTATTCCCTTCTAGTCAGAAGGATGGAATATACCTCTGTCCCTGGGTGGAAACTTGACAGTGTAAACTGCTCCAAAGATTAACATTATATAATGGTTATCTATCTCCTCCCTTAAGAATTAATCCCACTGGGCCTGTCAATCACCAGGCCAAGAGACCGCCCCTCAGGATGGCAGACTCACCTAAAGCCACGTTAAAGACTTTGAAAGAAAAATTATATTCTTAATGAGATGATGTACTTTTTCTCCCCAGATACCCTGCCCCCAGGCAGCTACTCAGAAAAGCATTAAATTCCCCTTCTTTCTTTTTTTCAAAGCTTTCCCTGACACTCTGAGCTTCTGCATTTTTTTTTTTAAGACCACTGACGCTCCGAATCCACTTGCGCCACAGCCCTGCTTGTCACTTCTATCGCATCTTTCTCTTCCCAGCATCTTCTGCGATTTACAGCTTGCCCCGTTTTTCCCTCAAAGTTTAATAAAATGGCCCTGTACCTTCCTTCTGAGTCATTTAAAGGATTCATTTATTAGTAAGACTTAGAACACCAAAAGGAACCCCGATTTTCCTGGTAACAATACTAACCCATTAGCCTTCATTTAGACAATATAGTTATATACTGAATTTAGTTAAACTCAACTTCCTGAGAAGAGTGAAGACTTTTCTGTGATATTCAGAACTTCTTTTTTTTTTAAAAGATTTATTTATTTACTTTTTTTTATGTATGTGACTATACTGCCACTCTCTTTAGACACACCAGAAGAGGTCAGAAGTCACAACATTACAGATAGTTGTGAGCCACCATGTAGTTGCGAGGAATTGAGCTCAGGGTCTTTGGAAGAACAGTAGTCAGTGCTCTTAGCTGCTGAGTCATCTCTCCAGCCTGATATTCAGAACTTCTCTGCACTATGTCCAAGGACAGCTCACCGACTTTAGTGATTGTGTTGTAGAACTATACATATCAGGTTACTTGACAATTATGCTCTCCACTTTAAATTATACACTGTGTCATAAGACGTTAATGCCCCAGCTCCAGTGATCTTGAAATTCCCTGTTGGATTAGTAAGTTAGAAGAATATGGTTTTCCCAAAACAATCCAATTATTGTAAAAAATTATTTCAAATTACAAGGAGAATATTTCATTCTTCCACAGATGATACGGCAAAAGGTTGGAAAGTTTCCTATACTGGAGAGAAGACATGAACCCTTATAAAAGGAATAAAATGAGCCCAATGGGATAAATAAACATGTATGCTTGAGACCGCGTAGGTTGGAGAAAATAAAAACAATCCAAAGAAGCGGAACATAAAAGCAGAATGAAGAGTTAGAGAACCTAGCATGGGATACGAACTGGAGCGGCTTCACCAGGACCATGACAAGGACATCTGCTCTCTCTATACCTAGTCAGTGCAGTACTTGATATCTGAGCTAGAGCAATAAGACAGCTGAAGGAGATGAAGGAGATACAAATAGGAAAGGAAGAAGTCAACGTCTTTTTATTTGCAGATGATATAATTTTATGCATAAAAGATCCCCAAAGACTCTAACAGGAAACTTCTACAGCTGATAAACATTTAAAACAGCAGGATACAAAATTAACATTATATAAATATATATGTATATATGTATGTATAAATAGTTTCCCACCAACCAAAGAACATACACAGGCTGGACCTAGTCCTCCCCACTCATATGTAGCAGGTGTGCAGCTTGGTCTTCATGTGGATCCTAAATAACTGAAATGGGGGATATCCCAAAAGCAGTTGCCTGTATATGGGATATGTTCTTCTAGCTAGGCTGCCTTGTCTGGCTTCAGTGGGAGAGGAAGTGCCTAGCCTTGCAGAGATTCGAAGTGCCAAAGTGGTGGGCTATACAGGGGTTCCCCCATCACCTCAGAAGAGGAGACTTAATGGGGGAGGGGTGACCAGGAAGGGGCAGTGAGCAGGATGTAAAATGAATAAGTAAAAAAGAAAAATTAATTAATTAAATTGAAAAAAGAAAAGAAAAAGAAATGTTGTAAACCCTGGGGTGGGGGTGGGGTGGGGTGATGGGATACAAAACTTTTTCTATATATGAATGATATATTGAAACAATACCTTTCACAATAGCACCCCCACCACACACAAATATTTTCGGATAACTCTAACCAAACAAGTGAAAAACTTCTACAATACAACTTTAAGTCATCTAGGAAAGGAATTGAAGAAGACACTAGAAGATGGAAAGACCTCATGCAGTATATTATTAATTATTAAAATTAATAGTATGAAAATGATCATTCTACCAAAAACTATCTACAAATTCAATGCAATCCTCATAAAAATTCCAACACAATTCATCACTGAGCTTGAAATAATAATTTTCAGCTTTACATGGAAACACAAACACACACACACACACACACACACACACACACACACATACAAAACAAACCAACCAACCAACAGAATAGCTGAAACAACCCTAAATAATGAAAGAATTGCTGCTGGTATCTCCATTGCAGATTTCAAGTTATACTACAGAGCTAGTAATAAAACAGCATGGTATTGGCGCAAAAACAGATGCATTGACCAATGGAGTTGAACTGAAGACCCAGATGTAAGTCTACCTACCTACGGACACCAGGGTTTTGACAAAGAGGTAAAAAATACACATTGGGAAAGACAGCATCTTCAGCAAATGATAGGGATCAAACCGAATGGCTGAACACTGAAGAATGAAAGTGCATCCATGTCGATCACCCTGCACAAAACTTGACTTTAAATGTATCAAGGACCTCAACATAAGACCAGATGCCCTGGATCGGATAGAAAAGAAAGTAGGATGCAGGCTTGAACTCATCAGCACAGAAGAGAACTTTCTGAGCAGGACACCAACAGCATGGACCATGACCAACAACTAATAAACGGGACTTTGTGAAGCTGAAAAGCTTCCACATTACAAACAACACCACCATTTGGGCAAAGCAGCAGCCTATATAATGTCATCTCATAGAGGGTTATTATATAAAATATAGAAAGAACTAAAACAGTTGGACATCAAGAAAACAAATAACCCAGTTAGAAAATGGGGCACGGAACTAAGCGGAAAGTTCTCCAAAGAGGAAACATCGTGGTTGAGAATTGTTTAAAGGAATGTCCAACCCGCAGGCACCAGGGAAATACAAAATAAAACTGAAAGGTTTTTTTCTTCCCCCAAGTCAGAATAACCAAACCAAGTAAAACAAATGGTAGCACACGCTGGCGAGGATGCAGGGAAAGAGGAGCACTTGTTCATTGCTGATGGAAGGGCAAACTATGGAAATCGACCTGGTGACACCTTAGAAGCACAGATTAAATCTACCTCGAGATCCAACTGTGCCACTCTAAGACATATTCCCAAAGAAGTCTACATTCTACAGAGATAGTTGCTCATCCATGTTCATTGCTGCTCTATTTATAATAGCTAGAAATTGGAAACAGCCTATATGTCCATCAGCTGATGAACAGATAATGAAAATATGGCACACTTACACAATGGAATATTATTCAGTTATTAAGAAAATTAAATTATAAAATTTGCAGATAAATAGATGGAACTGGGAAAAAAATCATTCTGAGTGAGATAACCCAGGCTCAAAAGACAAATATTGTATGTTTTTTCTCATTTATTATGTGGGTATTTGTTGTGGATTTGGTTTATTGTTTGTATTATGTTAATTAGGTTCCCAAAATTACACTGTAGAATTGACTATTCTACAGGTAAGAGGCTGAAGGCCCTGCCTCCACTTGGCTTTGATTGGTAAATAAAGTTGCATGTAGCCAATGGCTGGGCAGGGAGACAGAGGCAGGACTTGAGGATTGGCAGGCAAGGGGATGGAAGGAGGAGAATCACCGCGCCAGAGAAGGAATAAGGGCCAGGCTTGAGAGCTGCAGAAGGAAAAGCGTACAAGCATGTAAGAACCAGGGAAGAGCAGCCCTAGGGGGCTGCCCTGATTGGGTCAGGCTAACAAAGATGAAATATAGATTTTAGTAAGTAATAATTCAAGAGTATCAGAGGGGTGGCATTAACAACATGGAAGTTTGGAAGTGACCCAGGCATATTAAATATAAGGCTGTGTGTGTGTGTGTGTGTGTGTGTGTGTGTGTGTGTGTGTGTGTGTGTTACTCCAGAGGCATTGGTGGTCGCGGAGGAACTTACGCAGCCGCCAGGAAGATTAGAGCACATTAGTCAACTATGGCTACAGGTATTAGCTTTTTAAGCTTTTGATAGGTGTGCAATGATCTGAATAATGGCAACTTAGATACCTAATAAGGGACTGAGTGGGAGGAGAAGGTCTCCCAAGGAAGGGACCATAGAATATAGTGTTATGGGGAGACAAGGGGGGAAACTAGAATAAGGTTTACATAGGGAGGGGATGGGAGAGCAGGGTAAATGGGTACTATGAGGAGGAACAGCTGGCATGAAAGGCCATTTGAAAAAGCCATACTGTAGAAGCTTCCTAAGATATATACAGATATGAAAAGAATTTAAGAAGAGTCACCAAATAATAGGGTGGCAACGCTCCAACTGGACAACTTATGCCAGCAAACAAAATCTCCCGTACCAGAAAGGTTGAGTGTCTGGCCAAAAAGTTCCCATAGGAACCCCCAAACATCACAGGTTATTGCCAAGGCTACCGGTTACTCTCCTCACCTCAACCACGAGGCTCTGTCACTAGAAAGAGCACTTATCTACTTTACTGAACACAAAGAAGTTGATCTGGTGTCTAACTAGAGGCATCCTCCGCCCCCCACCCCCCCACTGACTAGTGCTCATGAAGTGGAAGGTTCTCATCACACCAACCCAAGGAGAACAGTAATCATCAATATCAGCCAGCTCCAAACCCCGCAACCTACAACAGTGACCTTCCTGCAAGATATACCGGTGCAAAAAATGTTACGAGAGCAACCAACCACTTTGTGCTTGGGCTTGAGGCTCACTCCATGAGATAGAACCCAGACCTGACACAGATAAAGTAGACAGGAACCCAAGACTAACTCGGTCATGGATGGGCCCAGGGGGAAACCTAACGCTATTTTTCTGCCAAAGGAGCGTAGCAATAGAATGACTCCTAACCCCTCCTGATCTATCTATCCATAGATCAGTGTCTTTCTCAACCCATCCCAGAGAAGCTTCTCCTTACAGTATGAGTTAACACAGAGACTCAGAATTTGGCAGTGTGCGGAGAGTGAGAGACTTTAGAGCACCCAGTCCTCAATGGGAAGTTTACATAAACCCCTCCTCTCAAGGCTCTGGAACCCAGGAGGAAGAAGAGGCAGAGAGATTTTAAGAGCCAGAAGTCAGAAGTGATTGATGACTCCAAGGAAAGTGTCTTCCAGACACAACAGAACCAATGCCCACACAAACATACAGAGCCGATAGCAGCACACATAAAACCCGACAGACTCAAGACAGAATGTGCTCTGAACTCTGAGACGCTGGTGTGGACAGCACGTCCTACCCCTAATGGAGAAGCTATTTGCAATTGACGCCTGCCGGCAGTGGGAGAATCTGTTTTCTCCAGTGGAATCTCACTGGGCATATTATCCACACTCCAGAGCAGGGCCCATGCTCAGAGTTTTGGACAACACAAAATAAACTCAGTGGTATTTTTGTGGACTTTTTGTCTCATTTTGCTTGTTTGGGGCATCTTTTGTCTTACTGGTCTTTTGTTTGTTTATTTTGATTTTCTTTTTTGTGTGATTTTTTTTTAGCTTGTTTTTGTTTGTTTGTTTTTTGTTTTGTTTTGTTTTTGTTTTTGTTTTTTTGCCGTTGTTTCTTTCTTTTTGAGAAAGAGAGAACAAGAACACAAAGTTGGGTAGGTAGAGAAGTGGGGAGGATCTGGGAGGAATTAGGGGAGGAGAAAAAAAAAAACCATGATCAAAGTATGACACTATATGAATTTTTCCAACAAAAATAATTGGAGTGATATAAACTTATCATTTATTCATTCAACTCATTTTACAAGTATTTCTAAATATTTATTTTATTATTTGATCTGTATGAGTGTTTTGCCTGCATGTACAGGATGTCTACCATGTGCATGTTTAGGTGCCAGGGATTTCAGAAGAGGACATCAGATCCTGTGAGACTGGAGTTACAGACAGTTGTCAGCTACTACATGGATATAAAGAATTATATCTGGGTCCTCTTCAAGAGCATATACTATTAAACACTGAGCCAACTCTACACACAAGCATATTTCAAACCTCTGTTTGATGTTCAGGGTAAATCTATAAATAGAAGAGACTTAAAGAGGAAGTAAGCCAGGTGTGATAGTCCAGCACTCAGGAAGGCCGAGGCAGAAGGATTGCTGCAAAATTGATGCCAACCTGGAGTTTATATCAAGACCTTGACTCAAAATAAAATTAATCAATTAAAGTCCAAAACCAGTCTCACCAGGATAGGGCAATGTGACAGTTGGCTGCTTCCTATTGGCAGTTCCAGGGATAAACCTATTTATTCCCTAGCCATTTCTGGCACCTAAAGGTTGCATGCCATTTAACTTGGGACCCCCCTCCTATCTTCCATCACCTCCTCAATTACCCTTTCTTACCCCAGCCTCTTCCTTTCACCTCTGCTCCAACTCTTAGTCCCTCCTCTCTTGCTAACACATGGAACTCCCCCCTCCATCAGCTCAACCCTCCAGTCCGCTACCTTTCCTGACTCCATCTGACAAGAACTCTTAGGAACTACATCATCTACCTGGATAATTTTCCCATCTCAATATGCTCAATTTAATTAGTAGCTGCAAAGTCCCTTTGCCGAGTGTAGTGGCTATTCCTGGTTGTCAACTTGACTATATCTGAAATGAGCTACAATCCAGAATTAGAAGGCTCACCTGTGGCCCTAATCTGAAGGCTGAGAGATATAAGTTTCCTACCTGAATCTTGGCATGGAGACCTTGAGGAATAGTGGCTATGAATCCCAGAGGATTAAGATAGAAAGCTCTATGAGTTCAAGATCATCTGGGATTAAAGGTGTGGTGGCATAGTGGCTATGAATCCTAGAAGATTAAGACTGCAAGATCTACAAATTGAAGCAAGGTCATCTGGGGTTAAAGGTGTGGAGGCACATACCTTTAATCTGGGCCACACCTTTTGCTGGAGACCTATGTAAGGACATTGGAAGAAGGAAGGCTTGCTCTGCTTCGCCTGCTTGCCTTGTGGAACTGAGCAACTGCTGGATCCTTGGACTTCCATTCACAGCTGCTGCCGACCGTTGTTGAGAGTTGATTGTTGGGAGTTGGACTACAAACTATAAGCCATCAATAAATTCCTTTACTACATAGAGACTACCAGAAGTTCTGTGACTCTAGAGAACTCCGACTAATACACCGAGTAAGATGGTATTAATGGATTCTGAGTTTTAGGCTGGACAGGATCGGGACAACATATTTTACTTCCCAGACCAGCTACAGTGCCTTCACTTTTGAATGGTAGTCACCATGAAACTCTGTGTCCAGCAAGAGTGGAGATAAAACAAAATTTTGGACAAAGTCTGAGAGTTTGGCAGACCCTTACTGAGAGGACAGAAAAGGAAGGCTCAAACCATACAAAACATAAAAGCAAAGAAAATATAATAAATATGCATAGATATGCATTCATTGTTTAAAATGATAGAAAGAATAAAGTATAGTTTTAAATGTAAAAAGAAGAGAAGAAGAGGAAGAAGAGGAGGAGGAATAAGAAGAGCAGGGAAAGAGGGAGAGGGAGGGAGAGCCACAGCAGCAACAGTAGCTAGTAATGGTGTCTCTTGCCTGTACGGTGCAAGTTAAGATTGGTCTGGGTAACAGTAAGTTCACTGCGAAACAGACAACAACAAAACTCAAATAAAAAGCATCACAAATGTGTAAAAGTTTTGTAAAACAGGATTATGGAGATGAGTGAGTGGGAGGGCTGGTCAAGGTAAGAGTTGAAGCAACCGAAGGTTCCAGTGAGCTGTGGAGAGAAGACAAAGGTCGCACGTTAGCATTTTGAAGAACTGCTGAAAGGTCAGAAAAGTACAGCGATGTGAAGGGAAAACCATTATCCCGACCATATGGGCTGGAGAGATGGCTCCACGGTTAAGAGCACTTGCTGTTCAGGGAAAGGTCTTGGGGTTTGGTTCACAGCAGCTCCTAACCACCCACAACCGCAGTTACAGGGGATCTGATATGATACCCTCTTCTGACCTCCTTGGGCACCAGGTACACAAGTAGGTCACATACATAGATGCAAGTAAAACACTCATAAACATAAAGTAAAATAAATCTAATATCATTAGAAAAAAACCTACCATATTCCAAAATAGCTCAAAATATATTTTAAGAAATGGAGAAAATTGCAAGAAGAAATTAATAAATTCTTCTAGTAAGGTTTTCCTTCACTCCTTCCTTCTCTCTCTTCCTCCCTCCCTCCCCCCACCCTGCCCTCCCTCGGAAAAGAATTGAATTCATGAGTGAGAGAACACATTCCTTTCCTGGTGCATTCTTAACTAGGACTCACTATACACCTTTAAGGAGCCCGTAGATAGGAGGCTTGCAACTCCCCCAAGAGACTAATCATGTGGATCTGTACATCTTTAATTTACCAATCTTCTCGCCGAAATGAGCTTGCTAACTGCGCCCTCGTTTTCTGTAAGCCCTGGGACTAAGCTTTGCACCAGCGAGTCTGAGGGAGAACCAGGGCTCTGCTTCCTGACTGCTTCTCACAAAGCTGGTGCAGAATAGTGCCACTCAGCTGGGAAAGCCAGCAAGTGCTCTGTTCGGCAGGCGATCCTGAGCTGTGTCTCTTGACTTGGCCAACACACCGGCTCCCTGAGGCTCCCTGAACCCTCTACACATACTCACCGGAGAGTGAGCATCCCTGAAGAACACTTACGAAAGAGCCCTGTGGCATGTGGTGCTGGGCTATGTAAGAAGAGCAGTCGCAGCCCATGTCTTTTGGGAGGTTATAATACCAAACAGGATCTTTTTTTTTTTTTTTTTTTTTCAGAGCCTGAAATTGCCCGAGTGAGACAGGGCACTAAAAGATTTCATTCACACTGGAGAGAGCCCGCTTTTCCTCAGCTGGTGTCTTACTCTGTTTTGCCTCCCAGGCTCTAGGCTCAAGCTCAGCTCAGTTAAAAGCGTCCATTATTAGAAGAAGCCACTAAAAATTCCCTGTGCTAAAACAGCTTATGCTAGGACCTACACAAGTCCGGTCACCTTGCTCCCCCAGGATCCCACGGAGTCCACGCAGGTTACAAAGGCAAATGGCGAGTTATCTTTCCTGTCCAAGAAGCCTTTGGTGGCACATTGGGCAGGCATAATCACAGCAGATATAACAGAGCCTCGGAGACATACACCCTGACCCTCAGGAAAGGACCTACAAATGAGCACACGGAGGTCCTCTCTGCTATGCGGGGATGGGAAGGCCTCTAGTGTGCTAGAATTAGTTATAAAAGCCAACTGAATTTTTGATAGGAGAAAAAAAAGTAGTCATGGGCCTGCCAGCCTTCTGGAGAGGTATTAGAAGAGTTAGGAGAGATATGTTTATCTGCCAAGCTTTTAAATAATTCCTCTCCTTGTGGTCTACCTCTTTCCTGCTCCCCTCTGCTGCTTCCCATCTCAGCTTCGGTGCAGGGGATGCTCCTGTCCTGACTTCACAGGAGCTGACGATGTACTAACAACCCAGCCTTTCCTGAAAGTCTAGATGACAGACAGACGGAAGCAAGACGGTCTAAAACACTGTCCAGTGATGTGATCCCTTTCTCTCATCCTGGGAGTCAACAAAAAGGGAACATTTATTGACAGAAAAGCCCAGATCAACCTCGCTGAATTTGGTCAGACCGACCTCCACAGGTCATGTGGCCCATCCATTCCCGAGTCTAGCAAACACACAGCCATAAAGCAGAGGTGGTCTTTTCTCCCTAAGGGAGTTTCTTGTGTGAACTACCTAGTACTCGATGCTGAAGTCTTCACTCATTCTTGAACTTCCCTGTTCACAAACCAAGCTTTTATTCTTCCTGTTGACTTGAGGATACACATTCAAGAGGTCTGATCCTAGTGACCACAGCCAAGGATGATGGCCTTAACCAAGAGCCAAAGCTCTGGAGGGGAAACATCTACCCTTCACCAAATTCCTAGCCCCCCCCTCGCTCCCCATCTTATCGTTTCCTCTGCCCGTGGAGATCTGACATGAGGGCACACAATCACAATCTGTCAAAAAAAGCCATTCGTACCTATTCCAGTTTTGTTGTTGTTGTTGTTGTTGTTTTGTTTTGTTTTGTTTTTCCTGAAGCAAAAGGCAAACAGATTCCCCTAGAGGAAAGGATTTCACAGTCATAAAGAAAGCCAGCCAAGTCTGAAGGAAAACATTTCAGATCTCTGATGTGATGGTCAAACTCCGGACTCACTCTTTTTTACATGGATAAGTTACTCAAAGTTCTCTCTGATTTCAGAGAATCTTTGCAGTACATCCTCCTAGTCTACCTGACTCGAAATTCTTTTCTTTAATTTGGTCACTACTGAAAGCCAAATACATTCTGCCAATTTACCATAGTAATAGCAAATGTGTATATTGTATCTCTGCATCTTATTTTAAAGATTGATGTATTTTGTAAATGGAGTTCCCTGAAGCCTCATGACTGTATCCTTCTGTAGACAAAATGGAAACAATTCTAAGTATTTTTAAAATATTGAGTTGTATAGAAATTACTTGGAATTTTTCTGATTAATAAGAAACATTGGGAATTCTGTTGCTATTTTTCTCAGCTTTAAGAGATCTATCACAATTATAGCTGCTGAATTTGTTTCTTCAATCTCCGATCCATCAAACAAAATAACAGAGATAGATTTTCTACCAGTGAATGTGTGATTCATATCTGCCACTCCAGATTTAAACTACTAATGGGATTTCTCCTTCTATTGAAAAATAAATGGGCATGCATTATTCACCTAAGGTAGAAATAGAAGGTTTCACATTACTTTTATTTAGTTAACATTTTATTTTTTAATTTTATAAATGAATAACAATTATAGCACACAAGGAGCGCAACTCGTTTGTCCAATCTGCCTTAATTGCCAATTCATAATGGATAGGTGGAGGAAAAGAGTAGGCTTAGGTAATACTTGTTGACAAGTAAAGACTTTTTCCATCACAGAAAACCTCGCACACTCTAAAGCAAAGCAGAGAGGAAGCCATCCACACTCCAAACACCAGAGCAACAGTTTCTATGCTGGGGAGACAGTGCCTGCTCTTGTCTGAGCTCATGTTACTGGTTTGTGAATGTTTGTGGGCATACTCTATTTAATATTAATGACAACTTCCCATGCTTTCCTTAGTTCCTTGGAGGCCTTACTTAAGTGGTTACATAAAATCACATTAAGCAAATGACGTACTTAAGGGCATTAGATTGTTCTTGCTCTTTTAGACAAAATTGCACTAGAAGCTTTGAGGGAAAGTTTGCCCATCTTCGGGATTAGTCTTCACCAAATACATTTCTGAATGAGAGTAATATGTTGGCATGTTGTCCCTATTATTTATAAGACTATTTAAAGTTCATAATTGTTTTTAAGTAGACTCTTTTCCCTTGCCCTGGGGAGCACTCACTCAGCTGTTGAAAAAAAAAAAAAAGAGAGAGATGCTTCCAGGAAAAGTATGGATAATTCTGGCTTTTCAGAGGATTCCCTCTTGGAACTGTTACTACTTGTAGGTAAACCACATCATATTAGGGCCCTATTTTTTTCCCCCCAAGTTCAGGATTTCCATGTTCCACTTTGAGCATTCTGGGCCTTGATCTGGTGTTTAGTGTACAGAGAGGAACTCATTAAGGGCCCAGAGAGAGAGAGAGAGACTGAGAGAACTCCCGGGGTGGGGGCAGTTAGCATTATTTATGTGGCAGGAGCTGAGTGATTTCACTTTGTTTTTGCACTTTGTGTTATATAGTTCCCAGAAGGGTATGACACCAGAGTGTGGGAATGTCAGTGCACACGTATTTCACATCTGCCTGGCCATGTGAATGTGACCACGCCAGGATTCTAGATGTTGCTGTCCTTCACAGAAATCATGGTGAAGAGGCTTAGCACTTCAGAAACAATAAGGAAGGTTCCAGAGGGACATGCTCAAGAATGGTTTAGAAGTTATAGACCAGATCACCCAACTATCATAAAGCTATCAGCAGTTAATAAAATGAGGTTTTCTTTTCACTGAAAAATAGTTGGCGTTTTTCCCCTGTTGAATAAAGAAATATTGATGCTGGAGGCCTTTGGAACTGTGTCTGAGCTTCTTTCTTCTGATTTTTTCATTTCCTGTTTCTTTTCCTTTGTGTGTGTGTGTGTGTGTGTGTGTGTGTGTGTGTGTGTGTATACTGAGATCTTGGAGACAAGTTTCCAAATATGTTCAAAACAAATGAACATTCCCTTAGGACAGTGTAATGTCGATGTCGGTGCTCCTAGGTCCCTGATATAATAGAGTCCACTGAAATCCACCTCCCACACACACACAGGATCTCAGGGAACTTAGGATGCATTTGTAAGAAGAGTTCCAAGAACAAGCCTGAGAACATTCTGAATGAGCAGCAAGTTTCTAGCAAGGAGGATTACAAATGGTGTCTGTAGCGTGCTTCATGAGTGTGCTTAGCTTACATGCAAACTTGGTTTATGCTGCCACAGGGAAGGGGTGGGGCAGTAGAAAAGCCAGAATCTCTCTCTCTCTCTCTCTCTCTCTCTCTCTCTCTCTCTCTCTCTCTCT
>JADRCD010209557.1:0-12803 GCA_019843815.1 Montemys delectorum | reverse complement strand
CACACACACACACACACACACACACAACCCTAACTACCTAAGAGTAAAATGGACCCTGTAATATCTGCCTGCAGTAAATTGGCAAAAAAGACAGCCACTATCATCCTTCTGTGGCTTTTATAACTATTGCAACTATTGCATAGCACGTGAATTATTTTGAATACAAACACGGGAGATGGGAAGACAAGTGGAGGTGTTGCATGAGATTACAAGGCAGGGTATGCAACTGGCCAGAGACATAGCTTAACTCTAGCAGAGGTACACGTAGAAGACAGGCAAATGGAGAAATGGCTGGGGAAGGGCTTTCCAGGACCCACGTGTCAGAAGACTCTAACAGTGTCCACTGTGCTGTCAGCAGAGGAAAGAGTAGGGTAAGAAAGTGGGCAGAGATCATAGCAGTCGCACCCCCAAGATGTTTGCTTTGCAAACAGATACGTGACTTAAGTTTTTATTGCTTCAAAAGCAGTATGTATCAAGGAAGAAGGCATATGGTAAGAAGATGTGCATTGTGAAAATGTTGAACCTTTATTTCCAAAGTTCTGAAGGGAGCATGGAGATTTACAAAGCAAGTAGAAAGGAGATGTAAAGAGAAGGAGGGCAGAGAGTCTGGTTAGAAAAATAAATTCCTTTGAAACTAGGGTAGAATAGAGAGTGCTGGTCCATCCTTGACATATATAGAACTCTTCAGGAGACAAAGACTTGGCCCACACCAACACGTGCATTAGACAGATTTGGGAACCCACGGTTTCATGAAGAGAAAGAAGAGACAAGACAGACACATACCATGAAGACATTCATGTTGACTGCCCATAACCAAAGAACTGAGAACATCATCAGAAGATAGGTTTAGAAGCCTTGACCTGAGCCCAACACAAATACCTGTCTCTAGCACAGTGGTGAGTATTGACCTTCTTACACCAACACTGATTGGTTTGGATGGATTTGAACACACCGGCAGGTGAAGATCATAGATGTGGGCTTTTCAGAGTTTCCAGTGAAACAGACCATAAAGGATGCATGTAAAACAGCCGGTGAGCCCTGACAGACTCTGTTAAGTGGTTGGCATTTGTCCTTTGGAGTTTCCCTCTAGTTTACCACTACCTTAGCCCTTCCTTCTCCTCTTCCAGACTCTCCTCCCCCTCCTCTTCCACCACCCTGATTCTTTCTTCCTGGGTCTATGTCTTTCCTTTGACTACCATTCCTCCCTCTATTTGTCCCTCCAACACTTCTTTCCTTCTTTCTTCTCTGTCTGCGGAAGCCAAAGTCAGTATTTTTCTTCCATTCTGTGGGTCTCTGGGATCCTCTGATTTAGTCTGTATTCCCCTTTTCTATTACACAGTGATCATTACAGCATAGTCTCTCTAGAAAAGAGTGGAATTTGGAAGCCCCGAAGAGGAGCTGAGCACTTCCTGCCCCTTGCTTTAGAAGCTGACACAGGAGCTGACAGGAAACGGACACAGACTGTAGGAACAGCCATTCACAGGCTACATCCCGTTTCCTGCTCCTTAGCCTACCAGCCACACTGTCCCAGGCTGTCACTTGAAGCAGGGCTGTTTATCACATAACGCTAGTCTATGTTGTGTCTGTTAGAGCTTTGGCTAGGACTCCGGCTTGGATTGGACAGCTGGACCCAGGCACATGGTCAACACGAAATACGAGAGATCCATATTTGGGCATGTGTGAGCCTTAAACATGAATAAGGATTGGAACAACTGTGGCTCTGGAAATCCATCCCACAAATCAGGTCACACATCAGGGAAAAATCAAAACAGAATTAAGTTGGTTGCTTTTTCTGTGTGGAGACATGAGAGGCATTTTGAGTTAAGTCTGTGAAGCATTTTTTTTTTCCTCTCATGTTCAAGTCAGTTTTTGGCATGGCCAAATATTACCAGTGCCCTATTTTATACAACTTTTTCTCACACGCCAATGAAGGGGTTCCAGAAACTCACCCAAAGCGTGGATCCAGAGGTGGCACATGACCAAATGGAATTTTCTTTCTAAAGAGCTGAAAGATCTTAGTCCTTCCTTACTCCTCTTCCAGACTCTCCCTCCCCTCCTCTCCCACTACCCTGTTTTCTTCTTCTAATCCCCCACCTGCCTAGGACAATGTGTATGCAATGTTTCTGAGGGGCGTGGCCAAGCTCTACCATTGTATTTTTAAAAATAACACAGATCTCTGGCCTCCAGAGCTGACCTTCCCTGGACCCTGAAATTTAGAACCTTTTCAGATTTACCCTTTCCTGTTTCTCCTATGAGCCCAAGGCTTGACTTCAGTCAGCTCTTCATTTGCTTGCCTTTGTTTCTGGAGAGCAGCTAGCGTGATCTTTTCATGCTGCTCTTTATGCCCTTTTAAAACCACTCTCCACTTGTGTATTCCAGTTGTGACCTGAGAGAATTCTGGTGTCACTATAAGAAGATGTTTCACCGTGCTTCCAACCTACTACACCGCCTTTTCCTAAATCACAAATTTTTTTTTTCTCCAGTTTTGGTTTGGAAGGAGAGAAAATATTCATTTGAGCCAGAAGGGTGTAAATACAGCAGTAGGCCAGGAGCCTAACTGTGAGTTTTCCTGCAACCACATGCATGGGCTTGAGTGACTAACAGCCAATTTAGGGACTTAAACTGTCAGTGATGTCAAGAGACAAGTGCAGACTTAGAGGAGACCATCACAGAGGCTGCAGATACTTGAGGAGATCTGGAAAAATCGGGACGCTTGTAGAGCCAGAATCAAGCATGGGAGCACGTAAACATGAACAGTGGACAGAAAGAGCCCCCACCCAGTGGATGGTGAATAAAGCTGTTAATTACTTAAAAAATTGACACCTCTGACTCCCCTTGTTCAAAGACAGAATGCTGTTCTGGATCTGCATACATGATCTGGTAATTAAATGAATTTCTTCACCCAAGGTGAGTGCATATTGACAGTAAGGGTGTGGTGAAAGGTAGGCACAATGGTACCTTGGGAGTAGACAGGCCTTTGCCTTGGATCCTGGGAGGTAGCCTCTAAATGCTTGGAATGTATGGAGGGATAGGAGCATCTTCATTACTCTCAGCAGGACCCTAGAACCACATTTGAATTTATGCTAATGAGATCATTCAGCATGAACTGATCATCCCAGAAAGACCAACTATGTAGTAAGTGGGCTGGGACGTTGATGGAAGCCATGCAGACAATCAATTATGCTTGCATGGTCAAAGTCCAGTGAAACCTCCAGCCACTGAAGTTGTGGCACTTGGGCACATGGGTTTAATTGGCAGTACTCTGCACATGGTCATGCATTGATGTCCTGAGGTGACACATCCCAAAATTTTGCATTTGGGATCCTCTGAGATCTTTTTCTTGTACATGGATTCTTTTCTTGTACATGGATTCTATTTTTTCATCCCCTTGTTATCTAAAATTCTAATTGGAACTGGGAATACAACTAGGCAACAATAGAGCCTTTGCCTAGCACATATAAGACCCTAAGCTCAATTTCCAGTCCCTCCCTCCCCCCAAACCTTTAAAATTAGAATCATATGAATAACACTCTCCTGACTTGTTGAGTAATTTGGCAAATTATCAAATATGAGGGGATATTGGGAACCAGCAGGTTTAAAGCCAGTTGGTCATAATGTGAAAATTCTAGGGAGTCTGGCCTTGTAGCTCCTGCCTGAAGTGAGAGCAATCCTGTGGAAGATTGTGCTCTCTGGGGTCAGGAGTCCTGCAAGAGGACAGCAGATAGCCACAAGACCTGGGTTTCCAATGAAAAATCAGGACTCAGTGAGGATTCTGGGTTTACATATGGCAGTGGGAGGGCTGTGTCTTCAACAGTCCTTTGACTCCATGTGTAGTTAGTATGAAATCTCAGTTTGTGTTTGTTGAAAGAAGAAATTGCGTGACTAACTCTATTTAAAAAAAAAAAAAAAAAAGCACTAGTTTTCACAGTTTTGTACCATGTTGTATACGCTGCATGCCAAAGGTTAAAGGAAGGAAGAATTAAGTGTGTGCTCTGGAATACTAGCAATAGTTTTTCTCTGTATGAACAGATGTTAACCAAAGAACTGAGAGATGTTTGCTCATATGTTTGTTTATCTTGTGCTTTGCTTTTAGATTCTGTGAAGGTCAGTTAAAAGAGAAACCCAGAAAGCTTGTAAGGAGAAAAGAGAAGACTTTTTTTCTAGATCTGCTTATGCATAACTTAGATAATAGTATTTTCCTCCCCGCGGGAAAATTTTGGCTCAGTGGTCTTGGAAACTTCATTTCACCATATGTTAAATTTGAGGCTTAAACAAGATGACTTAATATGTCATCCCCTTTTAAAACTGTAAGTGTATCTCTAAAGGCTTGTGTTTATTTACCCATATCTAAAAACAAAACAAAAAAACCCCCACAGATGTTGGAGTGTTGGAGGTGAGGGGGAAAGGTTTGTAATAGGTGAGCCCTGCCATAGGAAGATTTGCATAAAGCTGATTTATCGAGTGAAAAATGGACTATGACAGATGAATTCTGGGAGGCTTCATCTGCTCAGGATCTGGCCCACACAGCCTGGTCTGATCAGATCTTCAAAGTCATATGGTCCCTATTTGGTTTTACAATAAATAACTCAGACTTATGAGTTAGACACCAATTAATGAAGTAATCTAGCCCACAGGAGAACAGTCCTCTAGGGCAGTCATTTGGAAGCATAGTCCATCCATTAGGTTTGCCAAGTATGTTCCTGACGGAAACGTCAGGTTCCTGCCTAATGCCATAGGACCTCTGCTCTGAGTCTACCAATGGCTGCTGGGGAGGTCAAGGCAGGCTAGTCTAAGCTGACTCAGATTCACTAACGACATGGAGTGCTCTCATTTTAGTCACAGAGTAGCTTCAATATTGGGAAGTACTTGGGGGTCCATTGGACAAGGGACTTGTGCTAAACTGCACTCATTTGCTTTGTGCGTATACACACACCTTGGAAGGGTATGGGACGGACTTCAGGTAAGACGCGTTTTATATACTTGGGGGAGTATCTTGAGGCACCGTGTTTCTGGTTGGGGAAGAAAAAAAGTATTGATGTATTCATGAATATTGAAAACTAAACCCACCATGGGTGCTCAATAAAGATCAAGTAATCAATCAATTCGCCAGCCACAGAGATGTATCTTGTGCCAAGTATGTAGTCATGGAAAGGAGTCTGGCCCAAGACCTACCTCCCTTTTCCAAATGATGTGACTCCAAACTCCAGAAAAAGTTCTGGGTATGTGTTCCCTCTCCTTCATCCCTCAGCCCCTGATGGTACAATTCCTGGCATCTCTGGAAAGAGTAGTCTCCAGATCAGACATGGAAGCCATAGGATCCTGCTGCATGTTGCTTAGCCATCTACAAACAGATGGAAATATAGTCTCAAACTGTAGTGTTCAGGCAGCTGATTGGAAGTCCTATACCCTTCTTTCCATTAAGATAAATGTGATTTTGAAAATGCAGGCCTATTGTACAGACCTGCTTAGCACTGAAAGCACCTGCTTGGAAAATAGCCACCGACTGCATTTATTTGGGTCAATTTTGCATCGATCAATATGCCTCAAAGATGACATTCTGCATTTCTTTAAATTTAGTAATCCTTATAAATTTCTCCTGTACATGTTGTGAAAGACCCATTTAAAATGCACTCTCATGGCTGACAAGCAGCTAACAATTTTTAAACAGAGTTACCATGAATAATTGCCAATGAGATCCAATCTGCTTCTACAAAGGTGCAGTGAACTTCTAGGGTTCAAGCTTTCCCTGTCCTTTAAAATGCTGTATGTTTTAATGGTTCCTTGGACACGTATAATTTGCAAGACTGTTTCAGTCATAACTTCACAGGTCTTTCAATGGGCCATTGCCTTTGGCTTTAAGGGAAGGAAAGTTATAGGATCATTTACAATTTTTATTTAATAGCCATGCGTCAAATACCTGCACAGTTATTAGCAATATGGGACAGTAATTTGGTATATTAGTTATGTGAATTTTTTTCTCTTGCCTTGTGAATCCAAGTTTCTCCCCTTAGGACTGTCAGACATGGCTTCTATGAGAAGGCAATTTCTGAGAAGATAAATGAACAAAAGAACACATTGTGTAGTTGTGAGTTTGAAAGCCGATTTTCCAGGAGTGTGACAGAAGAGTGAGGAATCACACATCGTCAATCTCCCTGGGGTCCCTTGCATCCCTAGCCTACTCCAGTGGTCCTCAGAGCTGGCAAAGGAAAGATTACTTAGGATTCACTAACAGCTGAAAAATAAGGCAAATATTTTGCCCAGGTTGGAAAATGGGAGCTTGTTTTCCTTCAGGGGTGCTGAGAGATGACCAGTCCCCACAGAATTGCTTTTTCACCATGCCTCAGAAAAGCAAATCAAGTGGGGTACAGCTATCAGGAGAAATGAAAGAAGAAGGAAAAAAGAACGTTGTGGGATGCTCTAAGGCAAGCGTAACTAGTCACTGGAGAAAGGGGTATCATTTAGAATGTCCAGCCAGGGGTCTAACATGGCAGTCTTCCACGTAGTACAAGCCAACTTTGGGGGTTGGAAACTGGCCAAGATTCAAATACAATGGCACATCTCACAGACGTTGGCAGATGCAGACAGAGAGCGGCCAAGGGCTTCCCAACTCACCAGGAATCTAGCCTCGATGCTCATCCTAGAAGCTTCGTTGATAAAGAGGGTACCCAGACAGTCAGTAGGATGCCCAACTGAGATCTATAAGCCCTCACTAAGGAAAGAAAGAAAAAAGAAGTGCTTCAAATTGTAGATGAAGGGCTTGTGGGACGGCTCTGTGGGTAGAGATGTTTCATGGCCAAGCCTTGTGATTTAAGTTCAATCTTCAAAACCCACATGGTGGAAGGAGAGAACTGGCTGGCACAAGTTGTCCCCTGAAACCTACAAGTTTGCTGTTCATGAGCGCATGTACATGTGTGTGTATATATACACAAGTTAACACATTTTAAAATTTTAAATTAAGGATAAAATGTTCTTGGGAGGCAGAGGCAGGTACGTCTCTGAGTTTGAGGCCAGCCTAGGGTACAGAGTGATTTCCAGAGCATTCAGGGCTACACAGAGAAACCCTGTCTCAAACAAACAAACAAATGAACGAACAAAGGATAAAATGTTAGAATTAATCAGATCATGATTGGTGAAAAGAGAAATTAAATTTAAGGACGAAACCATAATTCTTTCCAGCTTGTGGCTTGACAAGTGAACACTCTTAGTGTAGGGTAAAAACCTTTCCTTATTGTCTGCCCAAACATAAAATAATATGTCTTACAGCCAGGAGGCAAAATAAACACTGGTTTAGTAAGGTCACACGCTAAAAGTTTTCTTAGAGCACAGCCACCAGAAGGTCAGTTCCAGCCAGGCCACTCAGTACCTTACCAAGCAAATTTAGTGAGTCATTACTCTTTCTGAGGTGTGTTCTCTTACATCAAAAGTGGGGGCAGCATCACTCTACTGCCAAGGTCAAGGTAAAAAAAAAAAATCAAGTTAACTGAGTATGTGAACATGTGTCTTAGACGGCAAAGCGCTGCAAATAAATGAAGCATCTTGACTGAAACAGAGAGGTCAGCTCTAAGCTACAACAACGATGACTAGCAGCAGTCAAGCAACCAACTGCCCTCAAGATCCGAATCTGAACATCATCCTTCTTAACTGGGAATAGACGGAGAAGGTTGGCAGTGTATGTTCCAGATGTATTTAAAGGATGAGTTTAACCACATCTGAATCCAGGAAGTGCTGCGTATACAACACCTTCTCATTCCGCCTTCACCCAACAGGTGCGGAAGGAAAGAACGGGAAACTGATACAAACCTACTTGCTTCTGATCTAAACATTATATTCACTTTTGATTTTACGAGGCTATAATAGTAATCCTTCCCTTCAGAAGAATTACTAGATACATGACGACGACTCTGAATCAAAACTGTCAATTTTCTTAGGTTTCATCTCAAGGAAGGTAAATCTGAGACCAAGAAGCTACAAGATACTGCAAAGCAGCGGGAACATTAAGAACAGGCCCTGGCGCTGGATAAACAAACTCTGGGGGTGAAGGTATGTGAATACAAAGGAATTATTCAGCACTTGTCTGGTGCCTGTGTGGCCCTGCAGACACTCCACTGTGAGAGGAGACCATACAAGTATATACTTAAACAGCTTAGCCACACATATTCAGATGGGGGCCTACCCATCATTTCATGTAATTAGAAATACTATTAATGGTTTCTTACATATGTAATATTTATTATGCATTGCCTTTTTTTTATGTAATTGAAAAGTTTATACATAGATCTTCCTGTACTGTGTGCTATGAGGATTTACCAAAAATGGTTAGGGTATGCATTCATTCGTCATAAACACTGATGCTGAAGTCAGATCTCTACATATAAGGAACTTCATTACACATATTAATAATAATTTCTCACTACATTGAACAGACATTTTGCTAGGAAAGTATCATGCACAGTTCTAAGGCAAAGTCATCCCGTCCGAGGCTTCCTACCTTTGGAGATAGAGACTAACAAATCAATTTCCATTCCAACTTGATTTAGAAGTAAACACTCACACTAGATGTATAATCCTTAAGATATAATTTGAACCCCCTTTGGCTAATTTGTTTACTTTACCTACAGCTAACCAGTTCCAAGTTTAACAACCACTGCATTTCTGAGCTCCATAGGAACTTGGCTTCAAGAGGTACTCGCTTCCCGTGTAGAAGAACAGAAGGTAAAGTAACCAATCCATCACACGCCTAACCAATACCTGACAAGGCGCAGAGGTATCTGATTTGAAAGCAAATGTATTTTAATCACATCCAAAATTATAAATCTAGACATGCAGTCCCCAGGAACAGGCATGCAAGAAATGAGAAAATAATCTTGTCAGTGTGCTCTCTTCTGCTCTTGTTAACAGTGTCAGGAGACACAGATGAATTCTTGTTCGGAATAATCCCATGAATGCAGTGTTATCAGAATTATGGGTAACATCTTCGATGCTCAGGATCGTTCTCCCATCCCTTTTTCCTATTTCTTTCAGATTGGTATTTCAAAACATCAGAAAATCCAAAAATTGGAGAGATGAGTAGTAGGTACGCCAACACAGCAGAGAGCTAGGTCTCACTGTTACTAGACCCTGGTGACAGTGCTACCTAAAGTAACCACTAAACTAAATGGGAAGTTAGTGGGAAATGACAGGAGCTGTGGTGTTACCCCTGTTGATGATAGTGTCCACAGCAAAGCCAGGCCTTGAGTCTTTATCTCTGGAAGGGCGTGGAGCTCCATCAGCTTCTTGCCAATGTTTGCGGAGGATGCCTGGTCGGTCCAGTGTTTCCACTGTGGTTACTTTTAAGAATAATTTCCTAGACTTCCATGGTTACTTGCTTCACGGGGTGAATGGGTTGAAGTGCGCTGTGACATAGCCACTTTCTACTTGAAACTGTTTTGTGTATTGGGATTTTGTTGCGATTGTGTTATTTTTATTTCCACCATTAGGAGAAAGTTTGAGATTTTTTTTCCCCCATCTAAATAAACTATAGTCCAAGTTAGGAGAGGTGGTATACACTTTTAATCTCAGTTCTTAGGAGGCTGAGGCAGGAGGCTCACTGCGAGTTCCAAGCCAGCTTGGCCAACACAGTACGATCTTACTGCAATTAGTTAATTAAAAACACAAAACTACAGTCAAATATTGTTTTTCCTTTTACATTTGGAGCTAAATAATATTTCCAGGGGATTAGGTTAATGATTCATGAATAATAGTGGGTATGAATCAATGTTTAGGGGAAACCTTTTGATTTCATTGATCACTGTCCTGACAAATCAGAAACGCCTGCATGACTGTGTGCCTTTCAGTTTCTGTCACTCCTCTAACAAGTCTTATTTGGTTAAATCCTATGCACCAATGTCCTCTCACCCATCTTCTGAGTCATATATATCTATATCTATATATCTATATCTATATCTATATATATGATTTAGTTTCCTTCTTTATAAAATGAAAAGGGAGGCTCCTTCTCACAAATCTCTCCTGGCTGGTTGGCCTTGCTCTCTGGATCCTTCTTCTTATCCATTGTGGATGAAGTAGAACAAGCAGAGCAATGTGGGGATTTGTGCATGCACTGTAATGACATTCCAGTGCTTGATGGTGATGTCATTCAGTTGTGAGTCAGTTCTGCTCCAGTATCGCCTTCAGCCCCTAACATACCCACTTTGCTTGTGATGAGTCGAGTTCATTGTTGACACTCTTTATTCAGCTGAGTGACTCCAAGGAAGGCAGAAAACTCCGCCTGAGGGCAGAGCATCACTCAAGGAGCCAAAGCCTTAGACCGGAAATGCTTTCTAGTTTTTGTGAGGGGCATTTGCATTCCTCTTAGAACTAAGTCACTTAAAAGACCCATGTGGCACACGCCTTTAAGCCTAGCTCTTGGGAGGCAGAGGCAGGCAGATTTCTGAGTTCAAGGCCAGCCTGATCTACAGAGTGAGTTTCAGGACAGCTAGGGCTATACAGAGAAACCCTGTCTCAGAAAAAAACAAACAAACAAAAAACAAAACAAAACAGAACAAAAAAAAAAACCCATGCCTTAGGCCTATTCAAGTAGGTTGCAGGCCAAATACATCGCACCTATGAAGCTAAACCTATGTAATGTCCACAGCAGGTCATTTGGAAACAAAATGTGTGGTCGGGCATCTAAGGAGGGTTACTTATCATGAAAGGCCCCTTTGGTGAAATCTGGCACATTTGCCTTGTTGATAAACTCCAGATCTTTGGGGACAAAACTCAGCACAAACCAGGTCTGATTTAACTAAGAGGGGATGGTCTGAGAGACCCCATGAAGCCAAGGAGGTAACACATCCAATAGATACTCCTCAGTTTCCTACCAGTTACCATACTGTTTAGTGCCTGGACTCTCAGTAAGGACCACAGATGATAAGCTCCAGTTATGGCAAAAATAAAAAATAAAAAACCATGGGGGGAAATGGCAGGCCCACAACATCCACAACATTCTCCAAGACCCAGGAGTCTGGCCTTATCAGAGATGGATCCATTCAAGTTGTTTCCACCCACAAGTCCAAACTGAGAAAATGTGTTAGGCTGGACAGGGTGTTGAGTTTTCCTGTTGTCTTCCCATGTTGATCCACTGACCAAATACGATACCCACAGGGCCTAGGATTTTTGAAAGTTTATAATCCACATAGAAGAAACATTGTTATATAAACCTTGCCAAGACTATAGGCCTTTTAAATTCCCAACTAAGAAGCTGAAGAAATTTATGGCAGTGTTGCTGGAGGGGGAGGCCAAGTAAACTCACAATGTTGATCTTAGGTCTGTTTAAACTTCTCTTGCCTCCTGGCACTTTAAGCAAGAGTGGAAAGAAATCATTTACTCCTAGGAGCATGGAGCACTTGGAAACACAGGGTACCGGGGAAGGAGCATTAAGGACATAATTGATAAGTCGCATGTGGTCCTGGCCTGTGGAGGGCAAAATTTCACTTCAGGGTTGTAGTCATTTGTGCCCCCAATGACACAAGAACTTCAGGGTGCCTTCGTGTAATAAACAGTGAGCTGTATGGAGGTTCAGTTTTCCCTGATCGTTAGTTAACCCAGGCAAGGGGGCACGCTGCTCAGAGGGAGCGAGTCATAGCACAAGGACGATCCAGTTGGCTCCCAAGTAAGAGCAAGTAGAGGAGTTTTCCATGCAGGTTTCTTTTGCTCCTCCGTAATTATTTCTGGCTCCTCTCTTGTGCTTTTTCTGTCTCTAAGGACCACAGGAGTCATAGACATTCTGGCCCTCTTAGGAGCATAGCGGCAGACGAAGGATTTGGACCCTGAAGGGAAAAATCAGCCTTTAGTATGGGGGGAGGGGTGTCCAGATTTCATGTACCAAATCACATATCTGTGGGGGGAATGTAGGATTTAATCGACGATGACACCACGTTCTTGCAAAGCGCTATGATTCCGTGGAGGTTACGGGGCGCGGGCACGGGGTGAAACAGAATGCTGTAGGACTCTGCCCTCCTGAGGAGAGGGCTTTGAGGGAAAAGAGGGAACCGAGTTTTACTTGCCAGATCCCTTTGATTTAATATAAGGTGAAATGCAACCTGATATGTGCACTGGTAATGGACTAACAGATGACTCAAGTAAAAAGTCATTTTAATGTGCAGTCCTGGACATGATGAATAACATTCCAGGTGGCCACTGAAGCTGCCCCTATGGTTGGTGTGGCTATGGAAATTCTGGAGATGATCTCTATGGTTACCTACCCCCTTTTCCACCAGCTCCACTTTAGCACCTGGTGTGTGTGTGTGTGTGTGTGTGTGTGTGTGTGTGTCTGAGTATTTTATACAGTGAAATACGGCTGGCGTTGAAATTAGAGAGAAACGTGGCTTAATACAATTTATATTTATTTATTTTTAAAGATTTGTTTATTATTATACGTGAGTACACTGTAGCTGTCTTCAGACGTACAGAAGAGGGCGTCAGATCTCATTAAGGATGGTTGTGAGCCACCAAGTGGTTGCTGGGATTTGAACTCAGGACCTTTGTGAGAGCAGTCAGTACTCTTAACTACTGAGCCATCTCTCCAGCCCCCCACAATTTATAATTTAACAACCCAATAAGTCAAACAAGAATTTTTTGGAATAACATCCCCTAAGAAGCCTCTGTATCCCGACTTTCACAATCAGTAACCCAGTTAATAGAGCCAATGCTTGACCCTGTTCTCAAGCTGAAGGACTTTAACTTACTTAGACTACAGGGTTCTTTATAGACACTGGGAATGAGGAGGGATAAGAGAACAGAGGGGGGGGAGGGAGAGAGGGGGG
>JADRCD010209556.1:3144-14327 GCA_019843815.1 Montemys delectorum | reverse complement strand
GGGGGGGGGAACAAGGGAAGCTGAGAAGTCTAGTAGTTCAGCAGGAAATTATCACTTTGACCAATTCACTTGAGTGACTCAGCACATTTTATAGGTCAGTGCCCTAGTATTCCACTACTATAGTCTGAAAAACATCAAAGATATACCTGACTGAGAAGTACAGACCTGAACTGTGAAAAAAAAATAAAATGACTAAGTCTTAAAAATAAGCATCAGGGCCAAGGAATGGTAAAACCTGTTCACCAAGATGGGAGCCTGAGCTTAGTACCCAGAATCCACTTGGTAGAAGGAAAGAATCAACTCCATAAATTGTCCTCTGATCTCCATAAGCATGGAGTTAAATAGTGGCACGTATGCACTCACATATGTATAAATAAATACATAAGTAAATAAATCCATAAATCCACAAATATTAAATGTTATTAAAATTAATTCAAAAACTGGTATCAGAGTGTGAAGGCACTGTTTCAAATATGTGTGTGTGTGTGTGTGTGTATGTGTGTATATGTGTGCATATGTGTGTGTGTGTGTGTGTGTGTGTGTGTGTAGGTGTGTGTGTGTGTGTGTGTGTGTGTATATATGTAAAGGCAGCCATAGAGAGGAGGAAGGCAGAAAGAACAGAGGCTTAGTCTAAGCTTAGACAAGACCATATTTATTCATGGTGAGTTTACCTTGTCATTCATGTGAGTGGATAATCAAAATTCCTACAGGTGACAATGAGATGTGGCCACTTATTAGGGCCAAAATGGGCTGATAAGGGAAATTGGGAAGTCTAGTATTTCAGCAGGAAATTATCACTTTGACTAAGTTCACTTGAGTTAATAAATACATGAAGTACAAAATAAGTCAGAATAACTATACTACTGGGCAGTTATTTTGAAAATCTGTAAATGTTTTCAAAATACTGAGGTTTAGTTCTCTTAGATAGTTTCAATTTGTCTGGGTCTTTCTCTCTGTCTCTCTGTCCCTCTCTCTGTGTCTGTCTGTCTGTCTGTATGTGTGTGTTTGTATATATAAATGTATGCCTACATACAGATACACATTCAGCTGACAAAGCACACACCATAACAATATGAATGCATATATAATCCCTCTTTCTAAGTGTTAAGAATGTTAATGGGGTCAACTCAATATGACATATTTAGAACTATATATGCACATGTGAGTGCTATCACTTGTGTTTGTGTATGCTCTCTTTATCATAAAGTATGAACATATATAGTGACATATAAATAGAGATAGATACATAGACAATTAGATAGCTTACCTGATTGCCAGATGACATGTTAAGATACATAATATGTATATGCAGACAGACAGACATATGAAAGATTATTATACCATACAGACAAAGACACAGCACATGTCCTCTCTTTTCTTCTTCTTCTTCTTCTTTTTTTTTTTCCGAGACAGGGTTTCTCTGCGTAGCCCTGGCTGTCCTGGAACTCACTCTGTAGCCCAGGCTGGGCTCGAACTCAGAAATCCACCTGCCTCTGCCTCCCAAGTGCTGGGATTGTGCTCTTTTCATTTTCTAGATCTAGTGTCATTTCATTCCACCTACTTCACATACAAATCACACACCATGACAAATACAATTACAATTACTTGCAATCAATACAGTCAATTCCAAATGGTGAATAGCATCTATGAAAAATTGTGACTTAAGATACTCCTACTAACCACAATAACAGAGACATAAAACTGTGCAGGAAAGAAACGCTTATCCCAACAGCCTATTTATTACCGTAGAGGAAATCTGAATTGTGTTTTATAAACTTTGCATCCAATTCAAGTTTTTATATAAAGTGGATAGAAAGGAGTAGTTTATCCTTATCTAGTCTCTACACCTGGGAAGTCAGCTATTCCCTTTTTCATTTGGACAAAGTGAGTCCCACAGAGTACACCCATTACCCGAAAGCCATGCTGAGCCAAGAATTGACCTGTTTCTTGACCTGGCCTCTTGAGTTTTTCTTTAGGGCATAGAGAATCTTCCAGACATCATTAAGCATGATTTTTTCCTCCACTAGAATTCAGTCTAAGCTGTGTTTTCTGTAGAATCCACATGCAGGGGAAAACAGCCATACAGTACCCCATTAGAAGTGAGCAATAACATTCGAAGGAAAATTGGAAGCTGAAGATCTGATCATTAGCAACAGATGCGTTGGCTTGAATCAGATAAACAAGTTGTGTTGTTTGCTTTCCTCTTTCTTACCCACTTGAACAGCAGACAGGTGTGTCTGTATGTGAAAGTGTAGAGCCCCACATCAGTGCCAGAGATGCCTACCTGATGGAAGGAAGATGACAATGGGTAAGTTAGAACCTCCAATTTCACCATACTTGGCAGTCTGATCCTGAAGCCTTACTATGCCTGTTCTATTTTTTTTTCTTTATGAAATTTTGGTTACTCAATGATTGGATCCATGAAAGATTCTTTTTCTCTTTATTTTCTGTGTTAGAACTCATCTCCCACCAGGATATGCCTTCTTACAATCTTACATTCAAAGGATATTTGCTACATCTTCCTTAACCTTGCCCTCTTTGTGTGATGTATTAGAGAGGAGAAAGGGGTTTTATGAAAGCAAAACATTAGAGACCATGTTAAAGTTTGGGAAGCCATCTCAAAAGATCATCAGCATGACAAACATGTTGAGATGGTCTCTAAATCATTGCTCCTATAGAGACAGTGGTTCAAGTTTTAAGGTTTTTTTTTTTTTTTTTTTTTTTTTTGCCACAAAATGATTTGAATATGGCCTTAGCATTTTCCAGAACAAAATAACCTTCAGAGAGGTATTTAGACATTATTATTTATAGCTAATTATTGCATTCTTAGAATCCCAGTCAATTAGACATCATAGATAGAGAAATGATATAGTTAATGAAAGTAAAAGCTAGCAGTAATACTATGTACCACAATTAACTAAGCGATCAAATGAAATATCCAGAAGCCCATGAAGATATTTTAGAGACTCAGTAGCTATAGAACAAATAACACTGACCTCAAGACCTTAAATCTTAAAAATTCCCAAGTTTATGTTTTGAAAGCCAGTCTGGCACTATAAGTAGAAATTCTCATACCAGAGTTCATGACACAGTATGGAGTCTCAACACAGGCACATTCAAGGTTCTCTCTATCTTTCTCTCTGTCTCTCTCTGTCTCTCTCTGTCTCTCTGTCTCTCTCTCTCTCTCTTTCTCTCTCTCTCTCTCTCTCTGTGTGTGTGTGTGTGTGTGTTTGTGTGTGATGTGTGTGTGATGTGTGTGAGTGTGTGTATGTGTAGGTATATACATATTTGTTTAAACATAAAACCCTGAAGCTATGTGTTTAAGATATACATGGATGAAGCTATTATCTTTAACTTATCCTGGGTTTCCTTATCATAAATATACAAATATCCAAAACTCTGAAAAAAAAATAAATGAAAACTAAAAGATTTGTAACCCATACTCCTTTAGATTAAAAGTTGATATAATCGTTTTCTTAGGATTAGACAGCAAAAGGTACCTTGTTCAGTCCATGACAAGGTATGCTATATACCCTCATGCCCTCAACATATCTAACTCAAGGAGTTTATTGGGAAAAATGGATGAAAGGAGCAAAAGGTCTTCTCTGAGTGGGGATATGGAGAGAGAAATAGACAGTCAGAAAGATCTTGAGACAGTGAAAGAGAGAGAGAGAGAGAGAGAGAGAGAGAGAGAGAGAGAGAGAATAATACTGTATAGATAATCCTTTTAAAGAGTGCATGTTTCTCATAGCAAAGTACACAAATCTTAGCAATAGTGGAAATGCACAAGCAGTGCTGGACATAAGTTTCTGATGTTGAGGCTGTCAGAGATCCTGATTTACAAACACTCTTTATTGTATTTAAGGTAGACATCAACATAGGCCTGACTTGCTGTATTTAGACTACATGGGGTGATCTACTTCTCCTTCTAAACTCTTTAAGACTTGGTGTCCACGAGATACTGAAAGTGCCTCACCTTAGTATGATATCTTCAAGTAATAACTCATACAAACATCACCCTTATCTACTATCTATCTATCTATCTATCTATCTATCTATCTATCATCTATCTATCAATCTATCTCTTTATCATCTCCCTATTTATCTACCTATCATCAAGTATTTGTTCATGGAAGGGAATCTACCTATGAAGTAGTGGAGTTCTGTGTAGCAGAAAAAGTTTGAGATTAGAAATTTTCCTGTTTGTCTTATAAATTACAATAAATGCTTCCATTAAAAAAAAAACTAAAGAGAAAACAAAACAAGTCATGCAGGTTTTTTTAAAAGAAGATATTTGTGGCAATCATTTTCTGATATGGATATGGGAGTAGAGAATTTCTGAAACCCATTAACTGCATGCTGAAGATCCAAGACATCCAGTGATATGTAGCAACTCAAGTCAAACTTTGTTGTCTGAGGGCCGACAAACTTTCAAAGTCAATAGTCATGAATATCAATATCTAAAAGCCAGAGAATATGGATATTGTAGCTTAAGTAGGGGGCATAAATAACCCTTCTTCCTTTGATAATATTTAGAGCCTTTAACTAGACTCTGCCCAATAGCATGTCAATTTTATGAGTGAGAGAAATCATGACTCAATCTACTTAGAATATGAAATTCTTCCATAAAAATCCCTACTATACATACACATACCTTTATCTAAAGATTTTCATTTATTTATATACAAAAAAGCATACGGACACAGAAACAGGGGTAATATATTTCACATTTCTGAGAAATTGAACCATCAAAACACTATGTCTTGTCAACTAGATATTTAATTGCAACTCCTTAAACAGTATTAAATCTTTTTTTTTAAATGAAGAAGTAATAAGACTATTAGTCCATAAAATATGTTGGAAATATTGTCCCACGTTGGTAACATTTGGATTTAGAAGAATTATTCATAATAATACAGAGAACAGCTTCATTTTATTTGTCCTTCCACCAATACCTTACATAGTGTATCTAAGTAGCACAGATATCATTCTGATTTAGGAATATGTACTTCTATTTACTCCTCTCATAATTCCAGGGATACTAAGATTATGTACAGCCTAAAAGACATTGTAATCTTATTATAGTATCTCTTATTTATTATTTGAAAAAGATTTTCTCTCTCTTGCTGACTCTCTCTTTCTCTCTCCCTACCTCCTCAGTTATATTCCAAGAGGTCATGTTCAATGAGTCACAAATTTTCAAAGATAAATATTAATATATGTAGTGACATATATATGCATATATATTGCTATAGACTTGTAGATCTTTCTGAATGTAAAAAACTCAGAAACACATCTCATTTATGAAACACAGATTCATGTATAGACTGTATCAGATACAAACAGATGTCTGGAGTAAGTCATTAAATGTAGACAATTTAAAGCCATCATCCCCACAGAGCTCCCACTAAAAAAATTGGGAACACCACATAGCCACAACAATGAATAGCAAGTGGAATACTTTTATTTTTACTTGTGTCTCTGTGTGTGGTGTGGTATGTGTTTTGCATGGTCTGTATTCACATGTGTCTGCTTGGTGTGTAGGCACATGTACTTATGTAAGGGGCTCTTTTGCATGATCATGTGATCCTGGATGTGTAGATGTTTTCCTTAGTACACTCTTGTTTACTGAGGTATGGTCTGACAGACCTCATCCATTCAGAGCACAGAGCCCATTCATTTTGCTATTCTTGCCAGCCATTTTGCTCCTGGAATTCTGTCTCAAAATTCTGTTCACTGGGATTATACATGGTCCTCTGCGCCCTTGGCATTCATTGTGGGTGCTGTGGACCTAAACTCTGGCCATCATGCTCATGTAGCAAACATTGCCACTCTCTGATTATCTCTTGTCTAAGACTTATGCTGCAGCTCAGTAAGACTGAACCATTAATCCAATGAACAGAGGTGATTTTCTTTACATATTGTCTTTACATAAAGCAGTTAAAAGCAGGCCAGTTCTTGAACTGTTCCTTTAAAACAGTTCCTAATTCTTTGTAGAAAAAGTCTTCCCTCGATTTCCTTCCGAGTATTGTACCTTCCTGATCTACACTCCAAATGGAAAATTACCACCCAATGCGGTACAGTTGCTCCATTCTAAAGTGACTGGAATTCTCATCCTGGCTACATTGCATGTTTTTTCACATGGAAGAAAGTAAGGCAATGATCTTTTTTCTCCTTCTTAAGTAATTGAAACAAATGTTAAAATTTAAATTCATGAGTCATTCGTCTAGTGTTTACTGAGTATCTATCTCTCCATTTCTATATTTTTAATCCAGTTTTCAAACTAACCTGAAAGAAGGTGAAATCACTGGCTGAATTTCAGGTTTCCCAGCCACTGTCTTCAGGCTCACTATATCTATGGCCACACTGGTCCATCATATGCTTTCTACAGATTTCCAGGTAATCTAAGTCTTGAATATTCATGACTGGAAGTAGAAAAATCAGGCAGACTCTAGAGCTGTAAAGGTACTCTGTTTTTCTCTCCTACCTACACACTGGGGACTAATTTTTCTCTGACTTAATTAACCCATTTGCCATTGGTGATGTTGACCCCTGTGGCTGACAGAAAGCTTGTAACTCTCACCATGTCTCCTTTCCTTGAATATTTGCATACTTTTCTCCTTCTATGCTTATTAGTTTATCCTCCCATTTCTTGTTTATTAGCAAAGTACTCCCCTTCCATACATATTAGCATACTCCTTCCCGCCTCTGCTTATTAGCATACTCCTCCCCTACCTTACATACTATCACATTCCTTCCCTACCCTGCTTATTAGTATAATCCTCCTCCCCCCATCCAGATGTGCTTCTAGGCACTATTTGGATCAAGTGACCCAGTCTGGCAGGACTGCCGTGAATTTCCTGTCTGTGCCCAGTATTAATTTGGTATAATTGATCTTGGAAAAGGCAATTAGACATTATAAATTATTCTTTTTCAATTAAACATTTAACCACAACAGAAACAAAGCAAGTCCTAAACACACAAATTTAAAATACTTCTCTATGCAGAAGACCAAAAAGAAAAGAAAAAAAAAGTGAATTTTTTTTTTTTGCAAGTGAGAAATTATCTGCAAGGAATGCAATAAAAATAAGAAATATTTAACTTAATTTGTCAACAAAGTAACAGATAAGGTGGCATTACTCCGTTACAAATCAATTACAATAATAATGAAACTTCATATGAGTTTACTTTTGTTTAATTAGTTGCATCAGTATGTGCTGAATTGGTAATGCATCAAACTGTAAATGATGAACTAAGGTTAAGCAGCAGTTCCCCAAACATGTATATTTTACAATGTAGTGGGGAAAATCACAGCAAAATATCATAAATAATAAAAATGATCATCTAAAATGTTAAGTTGGTGAGAAATCATGTTTAGATGAGGAAAGCAGAAAAAAATAAAAACAGTCAGGATAACTATCCTCAGGGGAGTATTTCTTGCCTTTTATTCTTCCTAGTTATGCTTTTACATCATGTAGAGTTAGAACACAGAATTCCTAGGCAGTAACTAATTTCCTCCCAGCTTTTCATGATAAAAACCTTGAGGCTTCCAGGAATATAGGAATTTGCTCCAGGTCAGCCACGCACCTAGTTTATTGGAGCACTACAGTTAGAATTCAGCTTTTATACACTCTCAGACAAGCCAGCTCTTTGCTACTTCATCCTCCTTCCTCCCATTCTCCAGTAATGATTATAAAACATGAATTTCTCTTTGATTCTCAGAAATTTCCCCCTATGGCTAACACAATTTACTTGATATGTGAGAACACTGCACAAAATAAGAGTTGCATCTAGTCACAGGGAAATAGCATCATAGCCTATTCTGTTGTACTAAACACAGCCGATGCCTAGGATGCTGAAGGGCAATAATTTAAACAAAATTGACACTGGGTTGGTTTTATGGATTTCTAATGTGTTTCATCTTGGGTATGTTGAATGTACTGTTGCCTCAGCCTCTGCTGCATCTAATACTGAAGTTTGGAAATTTATACAAATCAAAATGCCAACTCTCTTTCTTCTAAAGGTGAGCATAAAGACATGAACTTCTTTCTCTCCCCTCTCTCTCTTCCTCTCTTCCACTTTGCCCCTCCCTTTCTCCTTTCTCCAAAACAATCTTTCTTCAGTTTGTTTACCTACTAAAATCTACATATTTCATCAAAATGGTAAATAATTTGCGTATACTTGCACATTTTAAACCTTTATTTCTATTTTATTTCTTTTTTTGATTAGATTATTCAGTGCTTGTATTTTATGAAGTTTGCTTATGTCAAATTTAAGCTGAAATTTAGTGCTACATCTCATCTGGAAAATAAAAAACACACATGCAAAAACAAGCAAAGTAAAACAGGAAAATCATATCAGTACTATATATGTTTATGTGTGTGTGTGTCGGTGTGTGTGATATAAATTAAAAATGACAAAACAAAATGAAAATTTCACAAGTACAGTGATGAAAGCCTAGATATGTTTAAGAAAATGCTTAATCTGATGACGTATAAGTATATCTGAGGTATATTTTTTTGATTAATGACTGACAGGGGATGGTGTAGTACCCTGGACCTGGGGCCAGCCCTGGTCACTTGGACTTGGGTGGTATAAGAAAGTAAGCTGAGATGTCTGGGAGCAATCCGTAAGAAGGAAATTACTGCTTCTGTTCTCATCTTTAATTCCTGCTTTGAGTTCTTGCCATGACTTCTCTGTATGATAGATGATTATTTTTAAGCAGGTAACTTCTCTCTGCCCCAATGTTTCTTGTGGTCAATATTTTGTCATAGAAACAGAAAGATAAACAAGAACATGAGTGGAAGAATAGTTGAGCTCACATAGACATGCTCTCTGCTTTCATGAGTACCTTTCATGTTTTGCTTCTCAATCTTTTCCTCAGTAGAAAAACTACTGTCTCCTCCCCTTTTGGCATTGCATGTCTCCTAACTTCTTCCTCCACATAACTATCTTTCACTGTCTTTCTGTTGGAGTTCTTATCTTCCAGAAATATTCCTTATGCCTCAGAATACATAATTGAAAAATGAGTAATTATGTGATCTTTTATGAACTGAAAATGTGCATCTATATGGGCTTTTAAGAATAGAAAATAAGTATTTCTATGAGCTATTAAGAATGGCCAACCAATACCTGGCCCAACTTCAGACCCATCCAATGGGGAAACACCAATCCCTGACATTCTTAATGATACTCTGTGATGCTTTCAGGCAAGAGCATGTTCTCTTCTCACAGGCTACACCCAGCAGCTGATGGATGGAGCTCAGGGACTCTTGTGGAAAAATATGAGGAAGAATTGTGGACACACATGGGGTAGGAACTCTACAGGAAGACGAACAGAGTCAACTAACCTGGACCCTTGGGGTTCTCAAAGTCTGAACCACCAACCAAAGAACATACATGGGCTGGACCTAAGCTTCCCCACACATACGTAGCAGATGTGCTGTTTGGTCATTGTGTGGGTCCTGAACAACTGGAGCGAGGGCTATCTCAAGGACTGTTGCCTGTCCAGAGGATAGGTTCTTCTAGCTGGGCTGCTTTGTCTGCCTGAGTGGAAGAGGAAACACCAAGAGACTTGGTGTGCCAGGGAGTCTCAGCAAAGAAGCAGAGGTGGATATCTTTTAGACATACCCTTTCACAATAGCAATCTACAATCCAATTGCAAAATGGTATCACATGTAAAGGAGTCATTTAAAATTTCTGGACCCCAAAGCATTTGTGAAAATACATACATATCCTTCGTAGCTTTTGTTTTTTCAATTGGTCATGATGTTGAAGTGCAAAGAGGGAAGTGATGGAGCCAAGGTCTGTTCCTTCAGTGAGTTTACATTCTAGCAGTGCATATAGTTGTTCAGTTGCTTTTGCATGGTTTATTTACAGCTCCATGATGAAAACCAGGAAAAGAGTAACCAAGTCTAGGCTTCGCTGGAAGCTTCTGCAATGAAGGGCTATGAAGTACAATGGAGGTTAACCTTTTCAAAACGGGTTGTACACACCTACAGTGAAGAAAGTCATTTGGATATGTTGTTGGCATAGCTAGTTCACCTTACCGTGTTTGTTGCAAAACAAATATTACCACTCCATTCCAGAGTGGGAATAGAAGAAGAAAAACGTAAGAAGAAGAAGAGAAAGGTGGTGGAAAGGAAGGGGAGGGGAGATGATCTTTGATAACCTCAAAATCTCAAATACTTAAAGACAAAATCTATAATCTATATATCATGCAATCCCCAAAGAGTTTGCTTCAGAATACTGAGTATAAATGTCACTCACTTAATGACTATTTTATGGAAAATTATTCTTATAGATTTGATTTATACCTGTTATCTAAACAATTTTAGGTAAGAATATGAGAAAACACAAAATCTTTATAGATTAACATATTTTTTTAAGTTAATTTGTTATTTATTTGTTAACATTGGTACGAGAAGTTAGGAAATGTCTAAAACCTATTTGGAGGGTGTTTTCATCTACCTGAATTTGACAATTCAGTATTAGTTATGACTGATCTCACTGCATTTATTCATTTTGTGTGTAAGTGTGTGTGCATGCGTGTGTGTTTTTATCCTCTCTGAGTTCCTCATTTTATAACAGACCTTTGAGCATTTCATCTATTACTGGACTAACTACTTCTGATTTTGTTGGCATGCTAATGGGGCATGATGGAAGATGCGACACCCCTTATCAGTGAGCAGTCACAGTGATCGTGTGCAATAAGCATTGAAGTCACAGTAGTTGTTTGTGTGTGATGATCCTGAAAATGTGCAAGTGGCTGTGCCCAGTGCTCACTTGACAGTTTAAACCCAGTAGGCTCCAACTGGGATGCCATATTATGTGTCAGTGTCTCAGCTGTGGTTCCTATCTCCTTATTTACTGAGAGCTCACTCACAGACAGACCTCTGGTTTCTCGAGTCTTTTCTGGGGTGTGAAGTGTAGTCTGCTATTTAGACTTGTCGGCTGGTAGCATATTCCCTTTTGTCGTAAATTTTAAGAACTCATCAACCTCTATCTTTCTGTCTACCTGGCTTTATCTATCCATTCATTATATTTACTCATTTCACACAAACCATCTCTCACTTTTAATGAATTTAGTAAAAACACACACAGCACACAGACACACACACATATGCAGGCACACATACACACACACACACACACACACACACACACACACACACACACACACA
>JADRCD010209554.1:2125-48451 GCA_019843815.1 Montemys delectorum | reverse complement strand
GTACTGTTGGTATTTGCTGCAGAAGTAAAAAGACTATTGGGTTCCAAAGTGGCTGAGAGTCTGACACATAAGAAAGATGCCATTTTTAAATTGGACTATTTGGGTTACTAGTTATATAACTTTTTGAGTTCTTTATAAATTTTGGATATTATCCCTCTGTCAGATGTAGGGTTGATGAAGATCTTTTCCCAATCTGTAGGCTGCTGCTTTGTCCTATGACAATTTCCTTTGCTTTACAGAAGCTCTTCAGTTTCATGAGGTTCCATTTATCAATTGATGATCTTAGAGCTAGAGCCATTGTTGTCTCCTGTACCAATGTGTTCAAGGTTATTTCCCACTTTCCCTCTAGTTTTTTTTCTGGATTTAATGTATCAGGTTTTATGTTGAGGTTCTTGATCCACTTTGACTTGATTCAAATAACCCAGTTAAAATGAGGTACAGACACTGTTCCATTTTTTTGTCCCTCTTCTTCCTTTGGACAGGAATATTTCTGGGTTAAAAAACTTTGAGATGGGTGGGTGACCCGAACTCTCATCCACTGGCCATGACTATCTACTTCTAAGGGAGAATAAAATACTCATAAGAGGCAGATGGAAGGAGTGCAAGAAGATGTCATCCATATTCTTTAACATGGGGAAGGTGTATGTGTAATACACTATATAAATGTTTACTAATAGTGGTTGTTTTAAAAAAAAAAGTAAATGTTTAAATTATGGAAACAGTGGGTTATATGTCAAAGCTTGAAATACACATTAATTGTTGCATTTTTTATTTTTCCCAAAGTAAGAAGTCCAAGAATCCTATTCAATCTCAGATCACAAAGTCAGATTAGATACTAGGAAATAATGAAAGGCCATTAAAACCACTGAAGCTCCAGGCACCTTTCCCAAAGTAAGCTAAAGATTGTGGCAGCCATGGCTTCCCATCTTGACTAGTCTAAAACATGGCTTCTCAAATCATTTCTTTGGCCCAATAATATAAATGGCCAACACTTATAATAAAATTGTATGGAAAACCAGAACAACATGTAAATTTGATCACATCAGTCACTTGAATGTTACTCTATAAAGTTTCTGTGCATGTAACCAACATAAATATGACTGAAATTGAAAAGGGCTACACTAAAAATGTTTTTAAAACCTGGTATTCTTACTATCTTTAAGGATGTATATGAAACAAGACAAATTTATGCATTTTTACTAATGTAAATTGAGTCTACATATATTATTTAGATAAAATTTGTATATATAAAGAAACATAATGAAATAGTCATGTGTATCAATTTGTTAATATATATTAAATATATACATAATAAATCGATGTATAAATATATGTGTATATATTATGTATATAAAATCCAAATATGTAAAGAATAGATAATATGTAAAAATATTAAGTCTATAAAATTTATGTACTATATATATAAATATATCATATGCACAAATTGATATAAAGTAGATGCATGTGTACATACAGAAAATTCTCATGTATTTCACTCTCTGTAAACTAAACACAATTTTCATTTTATATTTATTTGTAAGAACATTTTAGTAAGTCCTATGTTATTCTTCTTTCCCCTTCTACAACTCTTCCCAGATACTCCTTCCTCCCTATTCACCTGATTTTTTCCCCACACTCTCAAAATAAAAAAACAACAGAAAGTACATAAAAAATGGAGAGTGTTTTATATTAGCTAATTATCCCTGGAGTGTAGTTGATACAGTAAGGGTGATTCCATGGGAGAAAAATAATTTTCCTTCTCCCACCAGCTATCAATCCCAAATAACTACTTGGTTAGGTGGGATTTTGGTGCCCAGTTCCCCTTCTCCATGGTAGGATTCTATCTAGTTTGAACTTAGACATGTCTTGTGTGTGATGATAAAGACTCTCTGAGTTCACAAGAGCATCATCCTTGTTTTGTCTGGAAAATGTTTCCTTAGAGTCATCCACCACCTCTGACTATTACTATGTTTCTGCCTCCTCCACTGCACAGGACTCTTGAGGCAGGGGCTATGAATGAAATATCTCATTTGTGGTTATATCTTTCCAAAAGTCTTTTACTCTCTGCATGTTATCTAGTTCAACCATGATGTTTTCTATTGATCATCAAATCATATAGGGTATATACACGAAGTTGTGGTTAAAATTGAGCACAAATATATGTCTATATATATAAATGTATGTCTAGCTATATGATAATTCTTGTTATTTGTAAGACATTTTCTATAATACTGTGTACATGTATATATATATATATATATATGTGTGTGTGTGTGTGTGTATGTGTGTGTGTGTATGTGTGTGTGTATACATATAAATATATACACAAGTAGTAATCTATAAATTGCTATTTTCCTTTAAAGGGAAGTGGAGAAGGGAATATGGTTTGGAGACTACAGTGAGATCTATTCATGCTTTTACTGGTTAAAGAAACTGTGCTTCCCAGGAGTGATCACATGTTACTCTGAACTTGCAAGCTCTCATCTGACCTCTGAATCTAAGGGTTGGACTGGGTTAGTACTTGGTTGAGAGAAAGTATTAGATCTTTAAAGAATGGTAAAAAGTATATTATGAGACAGATCCATGGGGCCAATCACAGAGACTGTCTACAAAGTAATTGATGCCCATCTGAGATTCCTTCATGGCATTAGTACCAGACATTTGAGAGTGTCTTTTAGCTCAACTTGTAAGCACCAAAAATAATTTTTAAAAAGGTAGATTGAAGATACTGTGGCAACATGGCTAAAGTCAGATATGAGACACGGCAATGCTTTTTGCTTCCTTTTAATGACTGAAAAGGGTGATATTTACCTCTCCAGTGGCCCTTGGAGGAAGATGAGAGCTAGCTTTTGGAGAAAAAATTCCTTATTAAAGCTTCACTTAAGTACCCTACTAAAAAAGAATCATAATAGTTTTAAGTGCTTCTGTGCACCAATCATGAGAGTCTATAGCTGAAAAGTACACAGTCACTACTAAGAGGAAGTCATATGCAAAAGGACTTTCATTGAAATAAACACAGCTTTGTTAGTGCCCCATTAGTCTGGGACCACTCTGAAGGCGATTGGTATTAAATCTTATAATAAAGGGAGGTTTAAGGTTTAGAAGTTTTACTTAGCATTTACTGTGTTGATCTCAGAATTTCTTCTTTTTCCTTCTTTATCTGAGTCAGAAGGAGTTACAGAGACAAAGTGTAGAGCAGAGACTGAAGGAATAACAACCCAGAGACTGCCCCACTTGGGGATCTATCCCATATATAATCACCAAATCCAGACACTATTGTAGATGCCAACAAGCGCTTGCTGACAGGAGCCTGATATAGCTGTTGCCTGAGAGGCTCTGCCACTTCTGTACAAATACAGAAGTGGAAACTCACAGCCAACCATTGGACTGAGCACAGGGTCCCCAATGAAGGAGCTAGAGAAAGGACCCAAGGAGCTGAAGGGGTTTGCATCCCCATAGGAGGAAGAACAATATGAACTAACCATTACCCCCAGAGCTTCCAGGGACTAAACCACCAACCAAAGAGTACACAAGGTGGGACTTATGCTCCAGCTGCATATGTAGCCGAGGATGGCCTAGTTGGTCATCAATTGGAGGAGAGGCCCTTAGTCCTGTGAAAGTTCTATGCCCCAGTGTAAGGGACTGCAAGGAAGCGGGAGAGGGTGGGATGGTGGGCAGGGGGAGAGGGGAGAGAATAGATGGATTTTTGGAGAGGAAACCAGGAAAGAGGAGAACATTTGAAATGTAAATAAAGAAAATATCTAATAAAAAAAAAAGGGAGGGGAATTTAAAAGTCACTTAAAGTTACATGATAGGTTAACAAATAACAGAATATCTAAGTTCCTTTCATTAAAATTATCTATGTCTCTCTTTTAATCTAAGTCACTTACTAAAACAAAATTGTTTTAAAAGCCCCGTGTTTAGAAATTGAAAAGAGATTACAGATCATAAACAATGTTTTACTGAGGCTCTTGGTCCTGTGGAGGCTTGATGCCCCAGTGTAGGGGAATGTTAGGTCAGTGAAGCTGGAATGGGTGAGGAGGTGGGAGGGAATATCCTCATATAGGCAGGGGGAGGGAGGATGGGATAGGGGTCTTGTGGAAGGTAAACTAGGAAGGAGGATAATATTTGAAATGTAAATAAATAAAACAACCAATAAAACATAAAAAAAAAACACAGAAAAAATTCTAATTTTTAAATTTACTTTCTTATATTCTCAGAGATAGACACTAATCTTTTGAATAGAGGCCTAATTGTAAAACTTGGTAAAAACATAGGAAAATTCATCATAAATGGAGCATAGAAAATATACATAGTCACATAAAAACACATTTCTAGAAGACAAAGATAACTAATAATAACCATGATAAAATCTTCTTTATTATCATGTGGTCTAACTGTTACTTTACTAAATCCAATTATAAAAGAAATTTAGCTAAACGGGAAGGCTTTAAAATATATGCAAATAATTGATTTCTTTCAATAAAATCATTTAAGACCACATCTCATTTGCCTCTTTCTCTTCCTTCATATATAAAACTTTTGTGAGAGTTCATCTGCTGCTGTCTGCACAAGACCTGCAGGAAATCATGTAGTTGTTACCAAAATTCCAATATAGTTTCAAGAGAGGCACCTGAGTCCCCACTAGAATCTATTTTCTTCAGGGATGTCATCCTTGGTAGGTTGACTGCACTCCAGTGGATGTCCCCACACCCGTGCACATATGGGCAGCACTAATTGGACTCAGTGGGTAATAAAAAGGAAAAGAGGATATGAAATTTGTAGAGGGACCTTGGTAGTATCCAGGAGAAACTGGAGGCAGGAAGAGAGGGCTGAATATAATCAGAGTAAATTGCGTATGTGCAAGAAATTCATGAGGAATAAAATACTATTTAAAGATTTGAGAGAAGACAAAGAGCATTCTTCGGACAGAGTTTTGAGAACTTAAATATGTAGCTACTACCAGATTTTACAGGATCTGACCTCTGATTGTAATCATATCTTGGATAGAGAGCCTAGTTTGTTTGTTTGTTTGTTTGTTTGTTTCTTTCTTTCTTTCTTTTTTAATCTTTTTTTTAAAATTGGTTATTTTCTTTATTTACTTTTCAAATGTTATCCCCTTTCCAAGTATCCCTTCCAGAAAGCCCCTATGCCATCCCACCTCCCTCTGCCTCTATGAGGGTGCTCCCCAACCAACCCACTCACTCATGCCTTCCAGTCCTGCCATTCCCCTACACTGGGGCATCAAACAGGACCAATAGCCATTGATCTCACAGGACCAAAGGCCATTCCTCCCGTTGATGTCCAAAAAGGTCATCTTCTGCCACATATGCAGCTAGAGATATGGGTCCCTCCGTGTGTACTCTTTGGTTGGTGGTCCAGTCCCCACAAGCTCCAGGGTGTCAGGCTTATTGACACTGTTGCTTCTCGCATAGGGCTGCAAAACTCTCAGCTTCTTCAGTCCCTTCTCCAACTTCTCCAGCAGGGACCCCACCCTCAGTCCAATGGTTGGCTGTGAGCATCTGCCTCTGTATTTGTCAGGATCTGGCAAATCTCTCAGGAGACAACCATATCAGGCTCCTGTCAGCAAGCATTTCCTGGCATCCACAATAGCACCCAGATTTGGTGACTATATATGGATGGATCCTCAGGTGGGACAGTCTCTGGATGGCCTCTCCTTCAGTCTCTGCTCCAAACTTCGTCTCTGTATCTCCTCCCATGGGTATTTTATTCTCCCTTCTAAGAAGGACTGAAATATCCACACTTTGGTCTTCCTTCTTCTTGAGCTTCATGTGGTCTGTGAATTGTACCTTGGGTATTCTGAGCTTTTGGGCTAATATCCACTTATCAGTGAGTGCATACCATATGTATTTTTTTTTGTGACTGAGTTACCTCACTCAGGATGGTATTTTCAAGTTCCATCCAGGTGCCTAAGAACTTCATGAAGTCATTGTTTTTAATAGCTAAGTAGTATTCCATTGTGTAAATGTACTACATTTTCTGTATCCATTTGAGGGACATCTGGGTTGTTTCCAGTTTCTGGCTATTATAAATATGGCTGCTATGAACATAGTGAAGCATGTATCCTTATTACATGTTGAAGCATCTTCTGTGTATATTCCCAGGAGTGATATAGCTGGGTTATCCAGAAGTACTATGTTTAATTTTCCGAGGAACCACTAGACTGATTTCCAGAATGGTTTGTACAAGCTTGCAATCCCACCAGCAATGGAGGAGTGTTCTTCTTTCTCCACATCCTTGCCAGCATCTGCTGTCACCTGAGTTTTGCCACTGCAATGGTGACACTCAAGTCTTACCCACCCCCATTCCTTTTCTTTTTCTCATGTCTTATCACTCTAATAATTAGACATGAGATAGAACTTTTCTTTTAATGAATTAACCAATGAAACCTTGAAGGGTGTCAAGCATAAATAAATAAATAAATAAATAAATAAACCCTAAATAAGTCTCAAATACAAAATCCACTTTAAAATGTACAGGTTAAGTTTTTATTAGGAGCTGATCTTTAAATACAAAAGTAGTATATGTTATCAACAGAACAAAGTATAACAGTATGGTTATAGACTTTCTGTCTGATATCTCTTCAAGTTTGTGATTTCATGATGTCCCATGTTATTGCTTATTTTTGCATCTTCTTTCGCAGACTCTTAGTCTTTTGTTTTTCTTTCTAATTTATTTTTCCTCTTTACTATTGAGAAATAGAAATAAAGAGGTAGGGTTTAGGAACTAAGGTTCTGGGAAAAAGATTTTATGTCATGTCAAGTTGTCTGCCTCTTTCTGTAAAATTAATTACCATTCTAGGTGCTACTAGGACACAGCTATCGTATGTGTGTATGTATATATAAGATTATATATGAAAACATTATATATATGTATATGTATACACATACATATACATATGCATATGTATATGTTTTGCCTTACAAGAATAATGATGCAAGACTCATTTGTACCCTGACACATTGAGGATTTTAGCCAAAGGTATAGTCATCAAGGCATCAAGAGAAACAGTGGATCCCAAGGTTTGGCAAATAGTTTGAATGTAGTCAACATATTGAAACACTAACTACAACTACATTATCTCCTGCAGGTCTTCTGCGGACAACAACATCCAAACTCTCACAGAAATTTTAAGGATGAAGAAAAAGAAGGAGGTAAATGCGATGACTCATTATTATTATTATTGTTGTTGTTGTTGTTATTATTAGATTTTTTTATTTACAATATCTCCTTTCCCAGGTTCCCCTCCAAAAAAAAGAAAAAAGAAAAAAAGAAAACAAAAAAAGAAAACAAAAAAACCAAAAACTAAAACAAATGCCTGTTCCCTCCCCCTACCTCTGCTCACCACCCAACCCCTCCTGCTTACTGGCCCTGGCATTCCCTTATACTGGGGCATAGAACCTTCACGGGGCCAAGGGCCTCTACTCCCATTGATGACCAACTTGGCCATCCTCTGCTATATATACGTGCTGGAGCCATAAGTCCCACCATGTGTACTCTTTGATTGGAGTTTTAGTTCCTAGGAGCTCTGAGGGTATTAGTTCATATTATTGTTTGTCCTAAGGGGCTGCAAATGCTCAGCTCCTTGGATCCTTTCTCTAGATCCTTCAATGGGGACCTTGTACTCAGTCCTATGGATGGCTGTGAGCCTCTACTTCTGTATTAGTCAGGTACTGTCAGAGCCTCTCAGGAGACAGCTATATCAGGCTCCTATCATCCTGCACTTGCTGGAATCCACAATAGTGTCTAGATTTGATGATTGAATATGGGAAGGATTCCCAGGTGGAACAGTCTCTGAATTGTCATTCCTTTAGTTTCTGCTCCATAGTTAGTCTCTACAACTCCTTCCATGGGTATTTTGGGGTACATAGCTAAACAAAGAATTCTCAACTTACAAATACCAAATGGCTGAGAAGCACCTAAATAAATGTTCAACATCCTTAGTTATCAGGGAAATGCAAATCAAAACAACCCTGAGATTCCACCTCACACAGTCAGAATGGCTAGGATGAAAAACTCAGGTGACATCAGATGCTGGAGAGGTTGTAGAGAAAGAGGAACACTCCTTCATTGCTGGTGGGACTGCAAGCTGGTACAACCACTCTGCATATCAGTTTGGCAGTTCTTCTGGAAATTGGACATAGTACTACCGGAAGACCCAGCTATACCACTCCTGGGCATATACCCAGAAGATGCTCCAACATGTAATAAGGACACATGCTCCACTATGTTCATAGCAGCCTTATTTATAAGAGCCAGAAACTGGAAACAACTCAGATGTCCTTCAACAGAGGAATGGATACAGAAACTGTGGTACATTTACACAATGGAGTACTACTCAGCTATTAAAAACAATAAATTTATAAAATTCTTGGGGTGGACCCGGAGAATATCATCCTGAGTTTGGTAATCCAATCACAAAGAACACACATGGTATGCATTCTCTGATAAGTGGATATTATCCCAGAAGGTCAGAATACACAAAGTACAAACTACAAGCCATAAGAAACTCCAAAAGAAGGAAAACCAAAGTGTGAATACTTCAAGATGTACTCTTAAATGATTGTTATGAAAGAAGAAAAAGAAGTATTTTACATTGCTTTTAAAACCTTCCCATTTAGCTGAAGTATTTCTTAAAAGTAGATTTAGAAAAATAGCAATTACATTTAACATAACAATAGAGAAGATTTTTCCAAGGCCATCATTGATTATCTTGTGTTATCCATGTACAATTAGAGCAGAGATGATGCAGCCAAACTGCAGGTTACTCTCATTCTTTTTTCAGTCACTTTCCATATATTAAATCAGTTAAGACATATGTGTTCAAAGCTTATTTTGTGCTTGGAACTGCATGCAAGAGTCATGAAAAGTTGAATTGGCTATGATGGAAACCCTCATATATGTAGCTTCTAGCCAAAAGGAAGATATATGTTGATACATGAAACCTTTAAAGAAATTCAATGAAGATTAAATCCACAAAGAATATTCCTTATCTTGTTGTCAACAGTGAGATTAGTTTTCATCCCTTTTATTTTTTTCTTACAAATTATGATTGCAATTTTCCTGGACCCTAATGAAATTCAGCAATTCTAATTCTTATCTGCATTCCTAATTCCTATCCTTATGCCCACAAGTAAATATTACTTCTATCCTCATCAAAGAAGCCCCTTTTCCCCAGTGAATGACAACTACAACAGAAATCCACAAGTGTTCAAAATAGAATAACTAGCCTTGGGTGTCAATTCCCATTTAATATATATATACAACACAAACTTTACAACTAAGGCTCAGAGAACATCATGGAATGGTGTTGTTTATGTGTGTGTGGAAAGAGCTAAAGAGCCAGAGGCCCAGGTATCTTCTACAAGACAGTAGACAGTCATATATGTATATGTGAGACATGGAAGTTTCATCAATAAAATCTTAAAAATATAGCCACCTAAACAAGAACTGGCTAATGACAATACTACTTCACACCTAATGAAATGGAGGATCTCTCACAAGGTCCCAACTTTAGATGAAGAGCTAACAGGCTAGGGAGAATCAGTTTTCTCTAGGCAAAGGGTCTTGACAGATTATCCTATCCCAAGTGCTCATATCTTAAAATATATGCATATGAACAGCCTTAAATGGAATTAGCAGGTATAGATAGATATAAAGATATATGAATATATAGATATGTAGATGATATATAAAAAGATAGGTATAGATATGTAGATATATGGATATATGGATATATAGATAGATGGATAATGTGTGTACGTATGTATATATTAAAGAAAATAAGAAATGAACTTGTGAGAAATGAGGGACACAGGAAGAGTTGGGATAGGGAGGATGGCATGGGAATTATGTACATATAGTATTCATATATGGTATTGTAAAAAATAGTAAAACCAATGTTTAAAGGATGTCATTACTAGGCATTCATTGTATCTTTGAAACAGCCTGTGCTATAAAGGGCCTGGGCTTATCAGAGTGGATCTTTCCTTTGCCTTACTGGATTTGCTAGGAAAGATTTTTCTCTCTTGCTTCTGCCAGTCTAAATTTCTTACGATAAAGAAAATGTTTCTGAGACACCACAATATTACTGCATACGCTCCATAGCCTCTTTTTGAAGTCAAAACTATTTTCTTAAATGTTTTGGTGAATTCAAGTGTTAAATTCATTTATGATAGCATCAGTTACAAAAGAAGCCCAGTAAGAAAGCAGGAGAAAGGCTGAGGAGGTGGCTTAGTGGGTAAAGTGATTTCTGCAGCTGAGTTCAGATATCCAACATAAAAAATCAGATATCCAGTAAAAATCAGGCTTGGTGGCATTTATTGCCCTGTAGTTTTAGTGCTGGGATTGGGGAAGAGACATTTAGATCTTGAGAACTCACTTAGCAGCTAGTCTGGACAAAATGGCAAAACTTCAGGTTCATTGAAGGAACCCTATGTAAATCTGTAAGATGTAGACTGATAAACACACCCAATAGTTAGCTCTATCCTTTATAAGTGCACACACAGGAAAGTGTGCTCCCAAACAAGAGTGAAAAGAAGGAGAAAGATAAGACAGAAACTGAAAAGATCTTTTCTCTTATAAACCAAACTGAGCAGGTTGTTCAGGTTCTCAGAGCTGCACCATGATCCCCAGAAGTGACAGTAAAAGCAGGTGAAAAGATTCAAAGATGAGAATTAATTACACTGATATGATGCTATATGCTATCAAGAAAAATTCCACATTCATGTGGACATTGTTCATTGGACCCAAAAGACATAAAACATCACAGAAACAGCAGCAACAATGTTTTAGTATACCAAAGATAAAGGCATTAGTGTTGTTTGATGAGATATTAGAAAATGAAAATTCACATTTTTTTTTTTAGTACAGATCACTTACTTAGAGCTAGGTGTCTTTTTGTATAACAATGGTGAATGGCTTAATCTTACATGATTCTAGTATGTTAAAAATTAAAGAAATGGATGAAAATAAAATTAAAATTGTACAATTAAACTGAAAATATAATGTCCAAATGTAATTCCAAGCCTAATGGACAATTTGTGATTCTGAGTTAGGCAAGTTCAATCAATTTATGATGGATATTTAAGAAGAAAATTTGAATTTTAAATGAGAAAACAGTGGATTTTGCATACAATATATTTCAAAACCTATAATGCAGTCTAGTTTTGTAAACAGAGTACCTATGACAATGCAAATGTGATTGTTAAAAAGAATATGGAGGGTACTTTTCAGTGGTAGCTTCCAACACTTCTGTTCCACTGAGGTATAACTTGGCATACACTACCATTTATGTATGTGCATATGTACGTGTATGTGTATGTGTATGTGTGTGTATGTGTGTGTGTATGTGTATATGAATATATGCATACATATCATATATATACATATACACATACACATTCACACACACATACATACACATACATATACGTACACATATATATATTGTAGATGGGCCTGGTGTTGTTGGTATGTTGATGCTAATTCCGCTCTCCTGGGAGGATCTGCAGACAAGGAGTGAGTCATACTCAGGGGACTTCTTGTGAATCAATCCCCTAATAAAGGAGCCAATCACTGGGCAAGTAAGCAGGACTTCCGGGTTGGAGAGGGGAAGAGAGGAAGGAGGAGAGAGTTAGGTTCAGGGATAGCATGAGGGCCAGATGTAGCTATGAGTGTCTCCGGTTTCAATGACAGATCTGTCAGGATTCGCCACCGGAGGACTTAGATTTAATAAGGCTTAAAAGGTTAGGATTTTAGTTGTTGTGCCCAATGATTGAGTTACCATAATTTCTGAACTAAGTTTATGTTGTTTTCCCTTCACTCTGTGGCGTGTCCAGATTCAAGAGAGAAAGGTATGGCTAGCATAGTGATGACCCATCAGTGGGAACTTATTGAACTGGGTGGAGACATGTCGGAAGCTCCAAGTCAGAGAGTCTCCACAGGATAAAAACAGGTTGGCCACTGCTTGCCAGTGAACAGCAGGCCAGGCTGCTGGGGCACAGGTACAAGAGTGGGAACCTGCTATTGCTTATTTTTTTTTTTTAATATTTCCCACATCATATATTTATATATTATATATTAACTATGCATGCAGTTTTACCAATGAAAGCATTTTTAGGATTTTATCCACTTATACCCCTTCTTAGGATCCTTTTCCACATAGAAATAACACCGTGGTGGAATATCTTTGCATTGGACAAGGTTCCATTTCTGCAGAATGAAGTGGTAGTTTTATCCTGATTCAGGAAACCACATATTAGTCAAATAGTTTTAAACATCAATAATCTTATCACACTCTTAAGTCTGTCTGAATACTGAAAGTACCAACTCTCTATAGCCAGGTAGAGTTTGAACTTGTTCCTGTGTCAGTTTCTGAAGTAGAATAATAGGCTTGTGACAGTAATTTCAATTCAAAAGCACAGATGCTCTAAGTCCAGGGTTTCAAAGGGAGTTGTCACATCTCTTTTGGTCTATCTCCTTCAAATTTCTCTTTTAATATCATTGACTTCCACATAAATTTTAGAATTAGCTTGTGAATGAAAAATTTCACTAGAATGTCAGCCTGGCTTCTAATGAGTCTTTGGGCCATTTTGACGAAATGTCCCATCTAATATCATCTAATAATGTTCTATGCAGTTCATTAATATTGGATCAACATTTTTACTGTTCAGTATTTATTCCTTCACTGATTTAAAATAAGAACTAGATTAGCTTCTGTCATGATATCAAATTAACCATTTTCTTTGACTTACTGATTCTAGTGGAATATCTTTAAATCCCATTTTATTTTCTATATTAAAATTATGTCATTCATCTGCATTCAAGATTATTCCCCACTTTCTACTGTATTATATGTAGTATAACTGGGTTTATGTTAAAGTCTTTGAACCACCTGGATTTGAGTTTTGTGCAGAGTGATAAATATGGCTCTATTCACATTCTTCTATATGGAGTCATCCAGTTAGACAGCACCATTTGTTGAAGATACTTTCTTTTTTCCATCACATGGTGTTGGCTTCTTTGTCAAAAAACAAATATCTGTAGACATGTTTATTTCAGGGTCTTTGACTTGGTTTTATTGATCAACCCATCTGTTTCTATACTGATGCCATGCGATTTTTATTACAATTGTTCAGCTTGAGATCAGCAACAGTGATACTGCCATATCCACTCATCTACTCCAGTAAAGTCTGCAGTGTTAGGCTTGAAGGCCTGATCATGGACCAGAGGCATATGGCTTCAAAGGGAGTTTGCCTCCTGGGTACTCAGTCAGTCGTTGGCATCTCCTAACTCAGACGTGTTCCAGATTAGTCTTTCCAATACTCAACATGCCTTCTTATTCATAAAGGTGCCCCAAGAAATGATTCGTAAATAGTTAAAACTAAGATTAAACATTGTTCCCTGGCTAGCACAGTGTTCCAATATATCCTAATTTATTACCAAGATGTTGTTAGCTTGGAATTTCTCACCAGGAAACTGCCTTATCAGACAGGATGTCCTCAGAGCTAGGAATAGAGATCAGGCACTATTGCTAACTGTAAACATAATTAAAATTCTCAGAGCAGTCCCACAGAAGACAGAATTGTTTCACATACCAGAGAGTAATTGAAGGGCTTCCCTCATTTAAGGACTGCTTCCCTCATTCTAGGAACTGCTAGATTGGGACTTCCTGGTGCTTGCCTCCAACAGACCCAGAGAATTAGCTTGGAACTGCCAAGATAGCCCCAGCAGGAAGGACACCACTGTTCTTCTGCTTTACACCTGGATGTCTGATTTTACGGACCTTGATGTGGCCCTCATCTGCCTATGTGACTTTTGTCATTCGCCCTGTTTTCTGTATACTATATAAGCCTGGTTTTCACTTTGTGCACTGACTTATACATTCAGATTCGAGACTTGGGCATTCAAGACAGAGCATTCGAGCTTCGAGACTCATGTAGTCCTCACCCCACCACGAACCCCCCTAAGTCTGGGCCCAAAGCACTCGGGCCCGGGGGTTGCTGCACCTGTCCAGAAGAGGTGGCTGCTTAAGACTCAGTGTGTTTCAAGTGGCCTCAGATGTACTTCAACTGCTGAGCTGCCAGATTTTTCATTTCTCTTTTGTAATGACTGTAAGTCTGATGCCATTTTTAAGAAATACACTCAGATTCTGCACTTCCTTGTGTCAACTCTGTTTGTCACTCACTGAATTTTTTGCCCACCTGACCAGAACTCTCATCCCACAGAACAAGAGGTCCATTCATCAAACCTAGTCCGTGGCATGATATCTCCAGAAGTTCTCTTTTGTACAGGATTGTTTAGCTATCCTGAGTTTTTAGATTTTTCCATATGATGTTGAGAATTGTTCTCTCAAAGTCTGTAAAGAATTGTGTTGGAATTTTGATGGAAATTGCATTGAATCTGATTGGTGTTTGGTAAGATGGCCATTTTAACTATTTTAATACTACATATCCACGAGCATGGAAGTTTTTTTTTTTTTAATTTTCTGATATATTCTTTCTTCAGAGACTTGAAGTTCTTGTCATACAGGTTTTTACTTGCCTGATAAGAGTTATACCAAGATATTTTATATTATTTGTGACTAATCCTAGCCATGAGCCACCAACGAAAAAGCATGCAAAGGCTGGACATAGACACTCTGTACATATGTAGCAGGTATGCAGTTTGATTTTTATGCAAGACTCTGAACAAATGGAGCAGGAGCTTACCCTGACTCTGTTGCCTGCTTGTGGATCATGTTTTCATTATTGGGCTGCCTTGTCTAATCTCAGTGGGGAGGATTTGTCAAGTCCTTCAGTGACTTGAGGTATGAGGGTGGGTTGATATCCATGGAGGGATCTTGCCCATCCCAGAGCTGAAGGAGAGGTGGTCGGGAAAGGGGCCGTATGGGGTTTACCCACTTTGGAGGAAAGGGGAGCTGTGAATGGATATAAAGTGAAGAAAGAGAAAGAAAGACAGAGAAAGCAAAAAGGAAAGAAAGAAAGAAAGAAAGAAAGAAAGAAAGAAAGAAAGAAAGAAAGAAAGAAAGAGAAAGAAAAAGAAAGAAAGAAAGGAAGGAAGGAAGGAAGAAAGAAAGAGAAAGAAAAAGAGAGAGAGAACAAAATTTATATCATCTGCAAACAGGTGCCCAATCTTTATAACTTTAATTAAATTTTTATCTCTTTAGCATACAGTAGACTGTAAGTATAGAACTGAATAAAAGTAATAGTATTAGAAAAACTTAATCTTTTCCCTAGCTCAACAGAAAGCATTAAGTGCTTGATTCATGGGATGTTAGTAGTCATGTTTCAGATTGTAGATATTTTGTCAAACAAAAATAATTATTTTTAGTTATCCTGTAACCTTGTTTAAATTGAAATCAATGTTGTTTGATTACTATTTTCTCTTATATATGCTTTTCATTCCATTGTTTTTTTGGAACAGCTTTTAGATAGCTGAATATTCCATACAACTTTCCACTTAGAGTTTAGGTGTTCCTTCCTCCTATTCTGAAGCAACCACCACTCCATTTCCTCCCTATTTGAATTCCCAGTTCTGGGCTTTAATATGACTATATATTAAGCTTTGTAATTGGCTGCTTAATATTTCACATAGCTTAATGTTTCCAGGTTTTATTGTTGTAATATGCTTTAGTATTTTAATTCTTCTTGATAATTCAATAATATTGTATACAAATCTACATTTTACTTATCTATTTATCCCTTGATGGACATTTGGGTTGTTTCCACTTTTTGGTGATTATAAATAAAGCTGTTATAAATACTCATGTACAATTATTTTGTGTGAGGACATATGTTTGCAATTATCCTGGGAAAATGCCTGGGAGTAGAATAGCTGCATCATATGGTAATTTTATATTTAATTATTTGAAGAATTGGCAAATTGTTTGAAAGCAGCTGTTCATGTTATTGCTTCTCTATCTCTAACAAATATATACGTATTATATATTTATGTCAAAATTTCCTCAAAATACTGCTCTTTATAAACTTACAAAATGCTGCTGCTTTTCTATGTTGAGTCTGGCTTTGCAAAGATTTATGAGTAGATTCTAAAATGTATGCCTGTTTTGTTATTGGAGCAAATTTGAATATATAGATATTAGTCACAAATCACTAGAGGTATAACAACTCTAGGGTTTCATAGTCTGTTATATCAAACAGATATTTGCCACATGTTGTCCCTATAACTGTTTTTACATATGCCTCATTTCATTCTGTACTTCATTTTTAGTAATTGTCTTTTATCTTGACAATTTTTTTCTTTTTTTTCTTAGATACTTTCTTTATTTACATGTAAATTTCTCCTTTCCCAGTTTCCCCTCCAAAAAACAAACAAACAAACAAACAAACAAAAACAAGAACAAACCCCTGTTGCCTCCCTCCTCCCCATGCCTGCCACCCCACCTTCTCCCACTTATTGGCCCTGGCATTCCCCTACACTGGGGCATAGAACCTTCACAGGGCCGAGGGCCTCTCCTCCCATTGATGAGAGAATTTGCAATCCTCTACTATACACATGCTGCCAGAACAATCAGTCCCACCATGTATAGTCCTTGGTTGGTGGTTGAGTCCCTGGGAGCTCTGAGGGTACTTGTTAGTTCATATTGTTATTCGTCCTAAGGGGCTGCAAACCCTTCAGCTCCATAGGTCCTTTCTTTAACTCCTTCATTGGGGACTGTGTACTCAGTTCAGTGGATAGCTATGAGCCTTTTGCATCTGTATAGTCATATCTTGACAATTTTTATACTATCCTTTTCAGTACAAATTTGGTGATAAATTTTTCATGTATTATTTGCACAATTTATTATTTAAAACTTAATTTTGAAATTCTAGATTAATCTTTTCATACTTTGCTTCATTAACTTTAGAATCCCACTTTCCTTTGGAATCACCTGAAGTCTCCTTTCTGACTCTCTCTTTTCAAGGAGGCCCTAAGTTCTACTCTGCTTTGCTTTTGAAAGTTTGAGCATGACAAACACAGATCTGATTGCCCCTGGACTTACACTTCTTGTTTTGTTTTTTGAGCTCCTTTCTAATTGTGTTTTAATTTCCTTAGCCAATCTTTTTCATAGTTATTCCTTTATCCTTTCCTTTCTCTGCATTGACCTGATATCACTAATATCATATCCTTTTACAGAAAATGGATGTTTGGTATTAAAATCATATAGATAATTTTAGTATTGTGATTTACAATAAAAATATATTTAGTTTTAGACTCAGTTTCTCGGCACATAGTTTCTAAATGCTTTTAGTACCCAAAGTGATGAATCTAATTTTGTGTGTGTAACTGAAATAACTGATTTGGGGAGATATCTCTGGATATGGTTGGTTGCTATGGGAATGAACCATGTGTTAAATAGTTACAGATTGCAGCCTTACCCCGGACTCTAAGCAGAGGAGAGAGGCAGAAGTTATGGGTATCATAAGTCAATGATTTTATCAATCATGCCTACATTCAGAGGACTCCATAAAAACATAAGACATGGTGTGGAAAGTTTATACTGCATACATAGAGTGAAGGCCAATGCCACTCAACTCCACAGAGACAGAAAATCCTAATTAGGAGTTTGTATATCTTTGCATGGATGTTCATTTTTATCTTTTAAATCTTCTTAATACTAAGTCATTAGTATTTGAATTCTATGAATCACTCAAATATAAGATTGAATTCAGTATGTTTATTATGTCATAATCTAGTTAAACATATTTGTAAGTTAAATAATTTTAGATTCTTCCATTCTCTTTTAGAAAAACACACAATATATAAAACAAAAACAATTTACCTAAATTATGCAGCTATGGAAGTATTCACCTTCTATTACAACTTTCTTCCATTCTCTCAGGTTTCTAATAATCTAGCATTCTGTAATCTCTAAATTCTCCCAGTCTTCTGGGAATACCCAGTGGGAAGTTTTATCTGAAAAATCACCCTTTAAGAATATACTAGGCAAAAGTGGGGGACTGAAGAGATGGCTCAGTATTTAAGAGAACTAAGGTCTTCCAGAGGACCTGGGTTGAATTCCTAACACTTACATGGCAGGTCAAAATTGTCTTTAACTTCAGTTCCAGGGGATATGGCACCCTCACACAAACATACATGCAGATAAAACACCAATGCACATAAAGTTAAAAAAATCACTAAAATAATAAGAATTTACTAGGCTATATCCTATTTGTTCATTTGTCCCATTTGAATTGCTAAATATACACATTGACATCAACCAAATTTTGAGAGGTCAGACAAGAAGCAGATAACCAGTGAGCTATATTTCCAATCTAAATCCAAAGCCTTCACAAGTTAATTGATATTTAATACACATCAAATTCTCACATACATATGTAAAGATCTCTATTTTTTCATGAAATGTAATATATATAAAATGGAAAAGACACCAAGTCATAATATATTTGCTCTAAAAAAAAAAAAAAAAAGGATTGTATCATTTTCTTATATACTATTCATTGGTAGTTTGAGTTCTAAGGGTTGTGTTATTTGATGTAAATAATACACTTGGCAATTTAAATAAATAATACTTCTTAAATTATTCTAGATTTAGCCTGCATTTAGAAGTATATATATATATAAAATTTTAAGGTATTAGACATATCTGAAAATACTTTTAGACTGTATATTACTTTAGTTTTGTAAGAGGCTTATTGGTAGATGCAGAGCAAAATTCATGTTCTATATGTTCTCTCATGTAGCATTTCAAGGTATTTATCTTTGAAATACTCAGGTTTCTCTCTTATTGTCACAGATGCAAAGGTAGTCTGATGTTATACATATTATTAAAAAACTGAGTCCTATTAGAAAGAAGTAAAATAATGTGTTTATAAGTTATATGCTCGTTTCCACTCTTAATGTAACAACCTCTGGTTAAAAATAAAGAATTTTCAAGTTTTGTGTCAGTATATAATAATATCAAAATGGGAGTTTGTCCTTTAAATATTAAGTTTTAGAGAATTGATGGTTAATATGTAGGTGTTAGATATTTTTTTAATTTTTAATGATGAACTTTTTTGTATTTTATTTGATTGATGTTTGCTTTCATGTATGTTTGTGTGAAGATGTCAAATCCCCTAGAATGGAGTTGGGAACTACCATGTGGATGCTGGGAATTAAACCTGGATTTTCTGGAAGAGCAGCCAATGCTTTTAACCACTGAGCCATTCCTCTAGCCCCTAGGTGTTCAAACTTTAAAATAGCCTTCATATATGATTAGAAAATGAACTTTACTTTAAGTTGTATATACTGAGACATCAGAGGAGAGGCTCACTAAATGGAATATGTTAATAAGTGGTCATCTCCATAAGTGTTCATGCTGATATATGACCCTCCTATTGGTTTTAATCACACAACATTTCAGAGTAGATGGAAATTGTTATTTTTATGTTTTAAAATATACTGCATTTTCTCAAAACACACTTATGATTTATCTTCTAAAATTCTCTTACAGGTATTTTAAAAATTTGTTTTTAACCTCAATAAAGAATCTTTTCACAGAATATTTGTGAAAATACCCGTGAATGCATGTTTCAACATGCATTTCAAATTTTTCAAATTATTTTTATTATTCAAATTATTTTTGTAATTTATGTATAAATAACTAACAAGAAAACTGTTGATTTTCTGGAAGTTGTGACACATTCCTACAACACCAGCATGCAGGAAGTAGAGACAAGAGGACAAGAAGTTCAAGATCATGTTTCAGGTACACAGTGAGTTGGAGGTCAGCCTAGGCTACAAGAAACTCTGTCTCTAATAAAACAAACAAGCTTTTCCACCTAGGGTATTCTACAGAATTCTAATTGTCTATGAGCCTAGAACCGTTGACAGGAAATAAAACTCTTAATTATAAAAAGTAACCATGGTTCTTCTAAACTTCCTGAAGATAATGAATTTATTTTATATATGTACCCAAGAAGGAAGGGCAAAGATCCAATTCATTTTGACTCTTGGTTCAATGTCATTGAATGAAACACATCAATATTGAGCTGTACTATGATAAAGTATCTTCAACTACTGAATTTAAGATAATAGGGTTTACATAGCATTCGAGATATTATTTATGAGGACATTGGAATTCTAACATATTTTGGATATATCAACACACAAGGAGAACATGCCACCAAATCAACTAAGCAAGACTCACATGGGCTCACAGAGAATGAAACAGCAAGCACAGAGCCTGCTTGCATCTACACCATGTTCTTTGAATGTATGTTATAGCTGTTAACTTAGTGTTCTTGTGGGACTACTAACAGTGGGACCAGGTGCTTCACTCTTTTGTCTGCCCTTGAGAATATTTTCCTCCGATGGGGTTGCCTATCTAGCCTTGATTCAAGATTTTTTGCCCCATCTTATTATATCTTGTTTTGTCCTGTTTGGCAGAGGAAAGCATGTGGAAGTGGATTTGGGGGTAGAGCTAGGAGGAGTGGAGGAAAGGGAAACTGTGGTTGGAATGTATTGTATGAGAGAAGAATCTATTTTCAACATATCTTTTTTTAAAAAATCAGCATAGAGATTTCACTGTCATTTCCAAATTATTATAAAATTGACTATTTTATTTTCTCATTATAAAGATAGCTCATTCAAATCCAAAGAATTCTCATATACATATGTTGCATATGTACACATACATTATATACATATCTTATTGTACTGGCTGGTTTTGTGTCAACTTGAAACAAGTTGTAGTTATCACAGAGAAAGGAGCTTCAGTTGAGGAAATGCCTCCAGGAGATCCAGCTGTAAGACATTTTCTCAATTAGCGATCAAGTGGGTAGGACCCCTTGTGGGTGGTACAATCCCTGGGTGGTAGTCTTGGGTCCTATAAGAAAGCAAGCTGAACAAGCCAGAGGAAGCAAGCCAGTAAGGAACATCCCTCCATGGCCTCTACATCAGCTCCCTGTTTTCTAACTTGCTTGTGTTCCAGTCCTGACTTCCTTTGGTGATCAGGAGCAATGTGGAAGTAAGCTGAATAAACCCTTTCCTCCCTAACTTGCTTCTTGACCATGATATTTGTGCAGGAATAGAAACCCTGACTAAGACACTTATATATCTTAAATAATGCATGAAATTCTAACACTTGCAAAAGACATATACATATGTAACAATGAAAAAAGAGGCCATGAATTTCAGAGAAAGAAAGAAGGGATAATATTGGAGGGTTTGGAAAGAGACAAAGGAAGAGGGAAATTATGTATTTACATTATAATTTAAAATAATAAATGAAATTATAAAAAATAATGTAGCGGGTCTATAGTTGATTTGAGTTCAGTTCAGAGAATCAATTGTATGACTCTGCTAAGTAAATATCCACTTCATTAGGTGTGTCCTTCTACCTCCATGCCAGTCAAAAGACTTTTATAGCAACTATTCCTGATGCACTAAGACATTCATGTCAAATATTTCTTGAGACCATTACAAAGATTTTAAAAAGTAAAATGCATTTATCATTATTATTATCATTAGTAGTAATAGTAGGCAAGTTGATAAGGGAAAACATGACTCAGTAATTTTTACTAGTTTATCTGTTAATTAATGTATCATGAAGATATTTCCAAATAGAGGGCTAAAAGGACATCTTATATTTTTAATAGTCATATAGTGTGGCCAACACTAATATTTAAAGTAGACTCACAGTAACCATTGATTAATGGATAGGCTTAATCCATAGATTAATTTAATTTTTTTACATGTTACATTTTATCCTAATTATTTTTACTGTGTTGTGATTAAAAAAGCTCCGGATTTTAGGGAAAATTATAAGCAAGATATAGTGTATAAAAAAATTTATTTTTAATGAAAGGAAAAAAAATCTCTGAGCTTAAACCAGAAGAATTTATTTGAAAACAAAAACCTTTCTGCTTTCTGCTTTGCTTGTATTTGTTTTTTAAGATGTATATATTCAAAAAGGAAAAGCAGAGAGAATGGTTTAGCTCTTTCTCACCTTTCCTTTCCCTGTTGGCTCATTAGAAACTCATTATATAAGAGTCACTCTAGGTAATAGAACCACCTGGCGGCCATCTACACCTCAAGGTCCCGGGAACACATTTAGGAGCTTTGCCTTACTGTCTACACACTTTCTCTTGCTTCCAGTTCAAAGTTTTTCTGTTTATTTACAGATTGGAAGATGAACCTCTGGGTTATGAGTATTGATATCCAGGGAAGTAACTCTAGAATTGAGGAATGATACTGTAATTAACCTAAAGTCCTTTTGGAAATAAAATGAAATACAAATAAAATGCAAATAAAGTGAAATAGAAAACAAACAAGCAACAAAAACAAAAATAAACAAACAACAACAAAAACAACCAAAACACTGGCTAGCTCATAGCCAGCTTTGTCCTCTCATGTCCCAGAGATGAAAGCACAGGTGTCAAGGAGCAGAATAATAACGAGGGTCAAACTGGTGGCACCAGTTCCATGCAGGGTCATAAAGTGTCACATAGGTTTTGGTTGTCTAATTTACATCAAAGCACCAACGACCACACAGGATAGAAAAAAATGCATCATAATAATGAATGAGTTCCTGACAGGAATTTTAGTAATGGTTAAAGGGAGATGAACTACATTTATTTTGCTTTATGGAAGTGTGTACAAATCAGTAAACAACACCAAAAACATCAACACAATTGCTTTCCAGCTGAAAAACAAATAAAACTATACCTCACTTAAAACTAAATTTCACCATCATCTTTAAAATAATCTCATAGTATATTAAAGAAATTGATGAGTCAGATCTAAATTAAACACCACTATTCCCACTCACCCACAGTGAAAGCCCCAGCGGATACTTGAACCTGCTGATAGTACCAGATTCTATAATTCAAAATCTTTCATATTTAAATTCATATTATCCATAGTGTCCATATCTACCACAACAATGCAGCATACATTTCTTTGTACTTTTTTTTTTTGCAGCCCCTCCCCCATTTCTTTTTACTTACTCATGTTTTTTTGCCAATAGGAGATTCATTATGTTATACATCTTAGCAACCTCAGCATACAATATTATCTATTATTTTTACTCTTTTTATTTGATAAAGTACTTTATGGTTTCCTTCTGGCTTATCTGAATTTCTACCATTAGTACTTTGTGCTTTGTAGCCATAATTAAATAAAATAAAGACTACAGAACACAGCTACTGTGGTAACTCAGTGAAACAACTGATACACAAATGACTTCTAATTGACTCATAGACAACTAGCATACACAGAGTGAACCATTGAACAAAGTACGATCATGCACATCCCTGAAAGGGTAGCATGACCTCTCTCTTCATGCTACTCAGAATGCTGTACCATTTAAACCTTATGCTTGTTAGATCTTGAAATTCTCACTTAATTTCAGACATTATTGAACATAGTAACTGAAACTATAGACAAATTAAACCACAGGTGAGGGGTAACTGTGTATTTTAGTACTTTGGGGGATTCAAGGATTTCAATAATAACTTTCTTGGCAGGATGACAATATCTGAAATACAAAATAAACTAACTTTACCCCAAATTCACTAGTGATTACAATAGTTACTAGCATTCATTTAACTTCTATCAAAAGACAAATATACAGTATCCTATTTAAGTCTCAGGAAAAAAACATGCAAAGTGAGAACTTTGACCATCTCTAGCTGTTTATTTAATGAAGTTCATATGGTGAATGGAAGCTTAATGGCCATACAAGTAAGAGTGTGGAAGACAGTGATGCAGAGGGTGATTTGAACTTTGGGCTCAGCTCAAAAGGCTTCAGAGGAGAAGAATATTAATATATCGCCTAGAGACAACTGTGAAATTTTGGCTAAGAATGTGGCTGCTTTCTACCCTAGTCCAAACGTCTGCCTGAGGCTAAATTGAAGAGTTAACGACTAACAGCTTTGGCAGAGGACATTTTAAAACAACCTAATAATTGACTCTCTTATGTAGTTATTGGTGGCTCATATTATAAAGATCTATAAGAAAAAGAGCAAGCTGAACAAGGAAAAGATACAAAGTGCATAACTGAAAGAGAAAAGGAGCACCAGGAAGTGTAAACAGATTAAAGAAAGGTCTGATGCTAAGTGGATTAAAGGGAGTGGTGATCTTAGAGCAAGACCCCACTCAGCTCAGCTTCCAAGCTGTGAAAAGAAATTAAAGAAAAGAGAAAAGGAATTAAAGGAAAGTTTTTGGCCTTAGAGGAACTTAGACAGGCAGATCAACTACCACTGCAACTTAAGTTAGATGTAAGTAGATGTTTTATTATTAAAAGGCAACCCTAAGTATCTTGCAAGACCAAGTCTTGCCCCTGTCAAGGCTCTTCCCCAATACTCTTTTCCCCTCAGCTACCTTCAAAAGAGAACCAGAACCAAGCAGCTTCCAACAGATACGTAATGTATACGCACAAAAACACATAAAATGATTCAATGTAAAAATTTAAACTATATTTTAAATGAATATTGCCCACTTAGTCATTTACAAAACATTTATTTCCAATCTTGATTCCACTGGATCTGTTTTAATTTCCCCTTTTCCTCTTTTTTTCTCTATCTCAGCAGATACTCATTAAATCCTATCTTCTGACTTATTTTTTATTTCACATTCTCATTACTTGTACAGGTGTTTGCTGCTACTTTCTAAGTGTAAGATTTGCTATTAAACTAATTTGGAAATCCTATGGATATTTATGGTTACCCAATTATATCCTACCTGTGATCTTAATTCAATCTTAATTATTAACTAAGTTAAATTTTCTATAACATATACCCACACTCTGAATTTCGTCATTGTGTCTACTAGCCTATTTATTTACATTGAATAAACATGGCATATCACATTGCTCTCCAGTAAAATACCACTAGGCTGCATTTGTAGAGACTGTGTAAAATTTTATGTGCTTTATAGTAAAAGATTTTAGAAATACTAACCTATAAACTTTCAATAAACTTTTTGATAGGAGTTCAAAACATTTTCCCTCTATTTTTTTCTTTATTGAAAATAGGCTATTTTTCATAAAATGTATTCTGACTACAGTTTCCCCTCACCCAACTACTTTAAGATCCTCCCTGACACCTGAATCCATATCCTTTATGTCTCAAAAAACAAGCAATTATCTAAAGAATATTGATACAATTTGTTTTAAAATAAAAACAAATTGGACTAGGACAAACAAAATAGTCAAAGGAAAGGCACAGGAAACATATGTATATGTAAAGACACAGATTGTTCACACTCATAATAATCTCATAAAAACAAAAAACCCAAAGCCATATTACACTTAGCGAAGTATCTAAGACATCTAGTCATAGATTCTACATCAATAAAGGTCACAGTATATGTTTAAAATATGTATAGGATGTCAATTAAAACTCTGAGTATTCCTAACACCAACGTAATCAGAGATCTAAGGGGTCCTTTGTGACTATCAGCTGAGACCAGTGATTGTCTCCAGGTTTTAAACATGGCTCAGTTTCACATTTCACAAAAGTATGTAGCAAAATGTTGAGCTTCATAAAGCTTGCCAGTGTTCTTAGTGAAAATCCATATTATTGATCTTTAACACATTTTGTAAGAAAATCAGATTATTTCCCCACTGTATGATCTTAAGCAAAATTTGATTAGTAATATTATGTAAACCTGCTTGTCTTTCAAACTCCCCCTTTCAACCAACTCTCCATTTTTAATTATGCTAACCCTAACCCTCATTTTAATAAGAACTAGATACAAAGTACCGAATGCTTTCAAAGCAGTCTTTTTTTTCTCAGTTGTAACAGCCTAACAGGAAGGTTAACAAATAAATAATTAAAAACACATTTATTCTCCTCATAAAAAGAATAATGAAATAAACACCCACATATATACACAAAAATGAAACAAAACAAAAGGATTATAAAATCTTTCATGTTGAAAAGGACCCACATCAACTCATTCTCTTGTTTTCAAATTTTTTTGTATTGCTGAAATATTTAGTAATTTTAATTATAGATTCACACAGGTTAATATATATGTATATTATAGTTATAGCTATAGTTATGTAGTTAGAGAAGAACACAGTTTAACACCTTCCACGTATAAATCATTTGGTGATTATGAATGTGCTAGACATACGCACACATAAATCTAGAGATTTCTGTACAGCAACATTCCTCACTCTGGAAACAAAGAAGTAGTAACACACAGAAGCTAGATAGCATTTCAGTTTGAAGAGTAGTAGTCTATGCCACAGCCTCACTGAAAACACATCTTAGATATAGCTATGAACACCAGCCCTCTAAACAGGTATGGTAATGCATAACTGTAATCAGCTGTAATTCCCACACTGGAGAGGATGGAGTAAGAGAATCAAAGCTCAAGGCTAGCATGGGATAAATAGCTAGACTCTGAAAAAAAATCCACCTTTGAACAGACAAATAAAACTTAGTTCGGAAGGGTACCAAAAGCTACATCACAAGGTACCTCTGAGACAAAGCACTGTGCTTTGTCATGTTGTCTTTATCCACTGGAGGAGCCACAAACAATAAGAATACTTAATATATGCCAAATTAACACATGCAGGATACATGGAGATGATGCTTAAATATATAAATATAGCTCCAGATATATGAATTTACTGCAAGCAAAAACTGTGAAATAAAGAACAGTGTTGTATAATAAGAGAATTAAATGCTCTTGGAAGAAAAAAATCTCACATAGTAAATCCAGTGATTGCCAAAAGTTAGTGTGTATAAAGGGCACCCAGCATGTTATTAAAATGCAAATATAAGATTCATATCTATTTGAAGATCTCAATTCAATAGAATGAGGTAAAACAAAAATATACCAAATATTTCTCTAGGTGAGCAATATCTGGTAATTTTCATTTTTACCCAGATTTCTACATAATGGAATGTACTTACTTATGTATCAAATAATTAAAATTAGAAAATAAAATTTGAATAATTAAACTATACCACAAAGTAGCTATATCAGAATGTTGAAGCGCTAGCATTTTAAAAATTATTGAACCCAAACTGATATATAAATGTATTATGTTGAACAAAAATAAAGAGAATTTCATTTATAACACAAAAGACAGAATAGTTCACTTTTATGTAACTTTTAAATTAAAATACAATCTATGAGACATTGTATATAGGGACATAAGTTAACCAGAGCTTTACTGATACCTGGACATAGATTTGCTCTTGAAGGCAGTGTTGTAATAACTGGTACATTCTAATTTGGTTTTGGTTATTTTATTTTTTAACACTTGGTTTAAAGAACTGAACTTGCTGGGGTAGACAGGATGTCTCTGCAGGTAAAGATAGTTCTGAAGCTTACCATCAACCTCTAAACCCAGAGTAAATGCCTGGGACCACATGGTAGAGGGAGAAAACCACTTCCTGTGCCAGAGTATACATGTACTTCCCATTTTCTCCACATACAATCTCACTCACTTACTCAGTCAAATCAATCAATGTAAAAGAAAAGAAGGAAAGGTTAATTCAAAGATATCTACATTTTAAATGAAATTGACAAAATGCTTTCCTATTTTGTATCAATTTCCAGAAAATTTGTTTGAGAAAGTCATTGGCCTCATAAACTCATAAGACATTGTATGACTTCAAATATTTTTCAAATAGTTAATTTTTATACCTTTTAGACAAGTGTCATGTTATCACACATGCATTTTAATTGTAATTTTCACCTTGTATTAATCAAATCTGTTGTTTGACAATTATACAAGTGTACATTGTACATGCTGACCAGTCTCATTTCTTACCTTTTCCCATCTCCTTGCTGCCTTTGTCTACAAAGAAATGTGTGTGTGTGTGTGTGTGTGTGTGTGTGTGTGTGTGTGTGTGTGTGAGAGAGAGAGAGAGAGAGAGAGAGAGAGAGAGAGAGAGAGAGAGAACATATAAACGTGCGTTCCAAAGAGTTTATCCAGTAACTATCTGTGTGACAGATTGGATCTATCTATTTATTGTCCAACTGGGCTCAGCATTAGGCATAACTGAAAATTGAAGATAATGATTGCCTCTCTCCCAGAAGTTACCAATAGCTAATAGTTCAATATCCCCACAAGACTCTCTCACATCCATGACTGATTGTGATTATTGTCAAGGTCAGTCTTTTCCATGATTACAGTGATTGTGTGGAATCTGGAGGATGGTATGTCACTAGAATCTTTTGATGAGAAATGATTGCTTCTGTTAGACATACTCATTTAGTAACTAGTTGATATAATGATTGGCCTTTGTTATGTTTTCAAATATAGTGTTGATCTACTAAGTGGAACTAAATCCTACCTTATATATGTCATGTTAACTATTCAATAAATTACTAGAACTTCTTGAAATGTTCAAATGTGACTCATTTGGTGTGTGTGTGTGTGTGTGTGTGTGTAAAACATTTCAGTGATGGTTTGGAATTAATATGCTTATTTGAACAGTTTTTCAGTTATTTCCTAATTTAGCCATGAGATTTCTTTGTTAAAGAAACAAACAGGCTCTGGTCTACCACTTTCTGTATGTACATAAATGTAAAGATGCTAGGTGCATCACAGCTGCACTAAACAAAGCCACACTAAATTATTTCAACAGGAAGATAAAAGAGTGCCAAGAAACCATTGATAAAATCCTTCATATTGATGTTTGAATGGCTCCTCTTTCCAAAATGGTGAATTTACAAACTCCAAAATACCTCTACTTATAACTCTCAAATTTATGAACAGGCTCCCAAGTCAAATGTCCTTTAAAGAAAATAATCACAAAATTTAAACCCTATAACTTTCACTTTCACAATCTTCAATTTTTTTCTGAAATATATTGTCATCATGTTCAACAGAATTTGTTTCCTGACTGTTCATATTAAGGAAATTAAAATAAGATGAAATGAAAATGAGGTTGTGGAAAAGGAGGCTCATTTCTGACTCTGTAACTTCTTACAGCTTTCAGAGTTCTCTTCTCTGATGTGCTATCCTTTCCTTAAGAGCTGACCTAGGGACAGAGGGCTGTAAGAACTCAAGTAGCTCCTTCAAATTCTCAGCTTCATCCTTGACAATGCTCTTGCTCCAGGCATAGCGATTCATCTTGAAGTTTGAAGCCAAAACACGAATGAAAATTGCTATTCAAAGATTAAAATTGATGTTTGAAAGAGAACCACTGATCGAAATAATGAGTGCTTTTGCAAAGAATTATGGTCACCTGGCAGTAACTTGCATAACAAGTCTTTTGAGAAAGATGTACATTTCGCCCTTCTCTCTTTTCAAAAAAGTCTTAAGTAAATAAGCAAAAGTTTTGCCATTGTGCATAGCAGACAATAAAAATAAAATTGTTGCATAAACGAACTTTGGTAGAACAAAGACTTGACCTTAAAAAGGTATTTTTCAAGAGAAGCAGCAAAAGCACATGATTTTTACTAATTAATACTGTCAAGTTACAAAGAAGTCTGTGAACAAACCCTAAGCAATATTTCCATATGATAACACTGAATAACGAGGCAAAATTTTGTATTTTTCACTCGTTTACAAAGAATTTTCCCATTTTCGCCACTTTTGTTGGAACCACTCTTAGACAATTTCCTAGGGAACCTTCAAAAATGTTGGCACAGGCATCCATCCCAGATCCCATTACAGACCATAATATCAGAATCATAGACATCAACATACAATGACTATAGCATACTCCATATTCAAATCCACTGCTTTACAGTATTACAGACATAATACTATATTAAGCACTATGTATATCTTTTTAATAACTAGAAGCCAATGATCTCAAGACTCAAACATTTCTTTGTTCTGTTTCATGTCTGATGAAATGTACAATGTTTTTATGATCTATTCAAAGTTTAAATGTTTTAAGTTAAATGAAAATTGTTTTTCCTTGATTCAGTTTATCAATAGTTGCCGTTGAATTTACAAACAATTTATATAAGTATAGCCCTGAGAAACACTGTGAACTTCAACTTCTGTTTGCACAAGTGTGTGTATGTTATACATGTGCTTGCATGTGTTTATATATACATGTCTTTGTGTGCATGTTTGTGCAGCAATGTTTGTGTCTATAGCCCATGTATGTGGAGCCATGCATTTGACATTGGATATGTTCCTTTACCACTATAAAATTTACTTACTGAGGTAAGATTTCTCTCTAAACTTGGAGCATTCTGATTCCCAGACCTTCATGCTCATCTACACCAGCTAGCCAGCTCCCCTCCCCCTACTAGGGCTCCCCATTCTCTACCTTCCAAAATCTAGATTTACTTGTTGCAGTCATATCTGCCTTGGATTTTTGTGGGTTCTGGAGATCTGAATCTGGTCCTCATGTTTGCATGGCAGGTACTTTATCTACTGAGCCATCTTCCCAAATCCAGACTTTGATTTTAAAAGGACAGGAAAAAAAACACTATTTGAATATAACATTTAAAAATAAAATGTCAGATTGGTTTTTGGCCCCTTATGACTCTTATCAAAGAACAAATTTGAGCTATACTTTCTATCAGCTTTTTAAAGGCCACAAAACAGGAAGATGGCTGGGGTAGATTTCTTAAACCTAAATTGAATATATAGTTTTGCCACAAGGTCTGTCTACTGTATTCTCCAATTGCTTGGTTGTTTGAATTAAATATAGAATATAAAGTCCCAAGTTAAGTGACATGTGATTTAGACTATTACTCTAGGTAAATAGACTCAAAATGAAAATAGTAACTGAAGACATTATTGTCTGCCTTGATTTGTGAGTATTGGAAAAGTTAAAGTAGAATCTGAGTTTGCTGGCAGGGAGAAAAATGAATGCTGATCAGAAAAAAAATGGCTTGTTCATGTTTCCTTTCTCTCTTCTTTCCTTCCTTCCTTCCTTCCTTCCTTCCTTCCTTCCTTCCTTCCTTTCTTTCATTTTTCTTAACACTAATAGTTTAACAATTTTTTATAATTCAGGGTCCACTGAAGTCATTATTGGAGAAAAGCCAGGTCCCAATCTTCCCTTGTCAAATGAGAATAGCTTAAAGCTTAAATGCCAGTTCAATTAATGCCAGAGTAAAGTGGATCCCTGCTGCTGTTTCAATTGGCTCATCCAGAAGAAGGGCTATTTCTGTTTCCAAAGGATTCTGGTTTTGCTTGAGATTATGAAATGATGTACGGTTCTCACCTACTTTCAATTCACTTGAAATTTATTATTGTCATTTTAAATATGTCATTTGTCCTTTATGCTTTTGCACAGTATAGAATTCTTTGTACAACTTAATATTTAAAAATACTTTATTATTTTTCAATTATAATAAATATTCATATTGAGTATCAATTATTTTATTTTCTTTATTATATAAATGTATTTACAAATACTACTAATAATATAAAGATACACTTTTTACTATTGTACTGCTCTTCATTAGATAAATTGATAGTCACAATATGTATGTTTATAAGCTAATATTCTAAAGAACACAAAGATTATTATTCAAGTAATACCAGAGAAACATGAATATTTAAATATTTCATGTAAAGTAGCAAATGCAATATTTTGCATATGCATAATAAACAAACAGTATAACACAAAGGGAGTTATTTGTACACAGTAGAACTTTTTTGTTTTGCTAAAATGGCTTAAGCATTTCTCTTACACATTAATGATTGAATCCTGTCATCTATGAGTGTCAAAACCAAGAAGATAAAGTTTGTTTAGCTCATTTGGTAGATTGTTTACCTATTATATTTGAGGCCCAGAGTTCATTGCATAGCACTTCATAAACTGTGTGATAGAGCATGACTGTAATTCCAGCATTCAGGAAGTAGAGACGAGGGATCAGAAGTTCTATGCCATCCTCAGCTACATAGCAAGTTCATGGATAGCCTAGATTATGTGAGACCCTGTCCCAAAAACCAAAAACAAACTGAAACCCTAAAGAATGTGTACTTTTACAATAGTTTAGTGGGTATTTTAAGGAATGTATTTATCAAAACCTCTGAAGTCTCAGAGATCTATGTAAAAGGTGAGACAGAAAACCATAAGAGCCAAAAGTGATAGAAGACTCCAAGGAAACAAAATCATCCCAGCACAACAAGACTGATACACATATGGACTCACAGAGCATGCACAAACTTGCACAAGCTCATGCCAGACAAAATCCAAGTACAGAGAAAGGAAAGCAGACACAAAGCCTCACACATACAAGAAGTTATTTGCAGTTGATAGCTGTTGGGAAAGGGAAAATCAATTTTCTTCAATAGAGTGGATCTATCAACCATAATCCTGGGAAGACCTCACACACTTAAGTATCATTCGCCATGACAAAATGGAATCCATGGATTTTGTGTGTGTGTGTGTGTGTGTGTGTGTGTGTGTGTGTGTGTGTGTGCATGCTTTTATTTGGCTTTTGTTTCTTTGTTTTATATTGTTTCTGAGAGAGTAAAAACATTGAATTGGTAGGCAAAGGGGAGCTAGGAGAAGTTGGGAGAGGGAAAGGTATGATCAAAGTACTTTATGAAAAAATATATATGTATACACACACACACACACACACACACACACACACACACACATATATATACACATGTAATTTCTATTTCTTTATTAACAAAATTTAAAGTCCCCTCCTGAGAGGAAAACATGACACTTTCTATACTAAAATTATATTTCCCAAGCAAGTAAAATCTCTAGCTACATTCTACATATTCATTCTTATATCCACAGATAAGTGTATCTTTTACCTCCCATTAAGGAAACTTCTTTTTGCAGTAGATGGAGGTCATTACAGAAACCCACAACTGATCAGAATGCAGATATCAACTGATCATGAAGTGTCTATCCTCAATTAATGCAGCTACAATATAACTCCTGAACTTAAGGGTCAGAAAATATTGCAGAAGAGGGGCAGAAAGATTGTATGGCTAGAGAATGAAGACATCTATTGTGAGTTAATGTCTTCTAAAACAACAACAACTAAAACAAAACGAAGACGTGAAATTGAGGTGGAGAGGAAGAGTGGGTCTGGGAGAAGTCATGGTTAGGAGTGAGGAAAGGAAGGAAGAATGGATGGATTCCAGAGAGAATAATAGAGTCAAGAGGAGTTAATCACATGTAAAATAGGCTCTCTCAAACTCCACCCTATTTGTAAAGGACAGACAATGCATGAATAAAATCAAAACTGTTATGGATACCTTTCTTTTTTTAGTTATTATAAAATTAAGCCTTTAATATGCATCACAAAACTTGCACACAGCATTGTACTATAAAGCCTTGTCACCTATATTCCAGGAAAACAGTTTAAGTTAAATGAATAATAAGGGACATGGTCTGTTTCAGAGATGTAAGTTTTCAAGTATAAAAATGGGTGTGTTTGTTTGTCCTTTTTTTGGTAAAAATATCAGTTCCCAAACTGAAATCCTTAAAATTATCAAAATTCAAATCACAATGAGACATAGGATATAACGTCTGTGTTTCTGTCAGTTTAGGGAGTTTTTTAAGATGGGAAAAACAGGCACCTTATTACACTAGCATTGACAAATGGGACTTCATAAAATAGCAAAGCTTCTGTAAGGCAAAGGACACTGTCAATAGGACAAACGGCAACCAACAAATTGGGAAAAGATCTTTACCAATCCTATATCTGATAGAGGGCTAATATTCAATATATACAAAGAATTCAAGAAGTTAGACACCAGAGAAACAAATAACCCTATTAAAAAATGGGGTACAGAGCTAAACAAAGAATTCTCAACTGACAAATACTGAATGGCTGAGAAACACCTAAAGAAATGTTCAACATCCTTAGTCATCAGGGAAATGCAAATCAAAACAACCCTGAGATTCCACCTCACACCAGTCAGAATGGCTAGGATAAAAGACTCAGGTGACAGCAGATGCTGGAGAAGCTGCGGAGAAATAGGAACACTCCTTCATTGCTGGTGGGATTGCAAACTGGTACAACCACTCTGGAAATCAGTGTGGCGGTTCCTCCAGAAATTGGACATAGTTTTACCAGAGGATCCAGCCATACCACTCCTGGGCATATACCCACAAGATGCTCCATCATGTAATAAGGACACATGCTCCACCATGTTCATAGCAGCCTTATTTATAATAGCCAGAAACTGGAAACAACCCAGATGTCCCTCAACAGAGGAATGGATACAGAAAGTGTGGTACATCTACACAATGGAGTACTACTCAGCTATTAAAAACAATGAATTTATGAAACTCTTGGGGAAATGGATGGACTTGGAGAATATTATCCTGAGTAAGGTAACCCAATCACAGAAGAATACACATGATATGCATTCATGTGGATAAGTGGATATTAGCCTAGAAGATCGGAATATACAAAGTACAAACCACAAACCATAAGAAACTCAAGAAGAAGGAAGACCAAAGTGTGGTTACTTCGTTCCTAACTAAAAGGGGGAACAAAATACCCATGGAAGGAGTTGTAGAGGCTAATTATGGACCAGAGACTAAAGGAAGGACAATCCAGAGACTGCTTCACTTGGGAATCCTTCCCATATTCAGTCATCAAATCTAGACACTATTGTGGATGCCAACAAAAGCTGGATGACAGGAGCCTGATATAGCTATCTCCTGAGAGGCTCTGACAGTACCCAACTAATACAAAAGTAGAGGCTCACAGCCATCTATTGGACTGAGTACAGGGTCCCCAATGAAGGAGCTAGAGGAAGGACCCAGGGAGCTGAAGGGTTTGCAGCCCCTTAGGAGTAACAATAATATGAACTAACTAGTACCCTCAGAGCTCCCAGGGACTAAAACTCCAACCAAAGAGTACACATGGTCAGATTCATGGCTCCAGCAGCATATGTATAGCAGACAATGGCCAAGTTGGTCATCAATGGGAAGTGAGGACCTTGGCCCTGTGAAGGTTCTATGCCCCAGTGTAGGGGAATGCCAGGGTCAATAAGCAAGAGGGGGTGAGATGGTGAGTAGGGGCAGGGGGGAGGGAACAGGGGATTGTTTTTTATTTTTTGTTTTTAATGTTTTTTTATTTTTTATTTTGGAGGGGAACCTAGGAAAGAAGATATTGTTAATAAAGAAAACATCTAATAAAAAAAGATATCATTGTATGAAATTGTACTTAAGACCACACATAGAGACCTTCCACAGAGATCATGAATTTTAGATCTCCACTAAAAAACATATGCAATTCAAAGTTTATTTATCACAACAGCCATATATTAAAAGCCCTACAATTTTAAGTAAAGATGTTTAGTCATAGTTCAAAGATCTTTTCAGTATGGTTTAGTTTCACCTGAGTTTTAATATTTTGTTCTGGGGCAGAATCCTAGCACTTGTGTTATAAAATACAATATTCCTGGATTGACATAAGCAACAGTTATAATTTCTAAATTTTATAATTTCTATATGTTGGTATAAGAAATTGGCCCAGCAATTAAAATGCTTACCATGCAAACATGTGGATCCATGTTTGTAGTTTCAGCACTCTCTGAAAGCTGAATGTGACAGAACACATGGCTTTAATCCTAGTGCTGAAGAGAAAAATCTCTGGAGCTCACTGGTCAATTAAAATTCCAGGCTCAGTGAGAGGCCTTGTCTCAAAAATTAAGGTGGGGAGTGATTGATCTCTTGTTTCCACGTGCATACATATATGTGTACATACATACATACATACAACATGAAAATTATTTTCCAATAATGAGATCAAGTATAATCATTAAATACCATCTTAGTGTTCATTCTTACTGACATTTGTTTTAAGGAAGATCTAATTGCCCTCTATTATTTTCAGAGATATTTTTGTAGCAAGAAATATTCTGATCATTTCAAAATTAGTAAGAAAGAGTATATACTGAAGAATGGTACTGTGTCACTATCCAATGCCCCATGACTCCTAGCATTATAAAAAACTTTCAAAAACAGAGTAAAACACAATGGGGTTTGGACTGTGTCAGAAGCAATCTAGGAAAGGCTAGCAGATGACTTTCCTGGAGATGGTTCACTGTTTTGCACAGTCTGCAGTGGGTAAACTTTGGGAGGAAAGGCCTCCAGAGACTTCATCCCAGTATTGCTTCTTGTTATTGATATAACTCCTATAACTACTATATAGTCTCACAAGTCCTGGGCATCAGCTCATCATATTGGACAAATTTCTTTCAGATCAACATGAAGATGAACTTTCAGAGACTAATGCTGTTTAGATGAATTAATGATTTTCATAACCCCTGATTTTACTCAAATAATTTTAGGAAGAAAGTTTTAACAGGCAGTTTTAGTTGTTTTCCTAGAAAGATGTAATAAAGTTAAAATCAAGAATAGAATGTGCCATTTCCTCATAATAGTAAGTAATGGCTGAATAATAAGAACTACAATGAGCTTTCATAATTGCACTAAAAAGAGAAATAGACTTGGGACAGACTTATGTTCAAAGTAAAACATTCATATCCAAAGACAAAGCCACACGTGTGCACTATGATAAGGCAAAACCATGTAAAAACTGTTGCTCAAACTTAACAATGAGCCTACAGAATAAAACATTGCTTTGACTCCTCTTTTATGTAACATTTTATCTATGAGGTAATTCATACATAGAGAACTTTTTGTCTTAAGGCTATAAAAAGCTGAAAGCAACAAAGAAAGATAATGTATCTATATTCTCCTTCATCTGGTACATATGTTTTCTGTGGCCGGGCGTGGTGGCACACGCCTTCAATCCCAGCACTTGGGAGGCAGAGGCAGGCAGATTTCTGAGTTTGAGGCCAGCCTGGTCTACAGAGTGAGCTCCAGGACAGCCAGGGCTATACAGAGAAACCCTGTCTCAAAAAAAAAAAAAAAAAAAAAAAAAAAAAAAAAAAAAAAAAACCTATATTTTCTGTATAAGTGATTCTTTCTTTCCTCTCTGGTTCACGAAGGGTTAGTGGCCTCTGAGCCTCTCCCCTGGCCAATGAGGGGCTCCTGGATTGCTTAAGAAAGGAACACTAGCAGTGAATTCTTTACCTAATTCCGCACTGCTCACTGCTCCTGTTAATAGCCAAAGGTCGCAGTTTCCAACTACAGAATAAGCAACAGAGTATTAAGTTTCCAGAAGCTTCCAGGCAGTTAGAGAAAATTCTAAGTAAAAGATCATCCAATTCTGTATTCTGCCTCAACTTGTTCCCCTAAGGCCAAGCAGGACTGATTCTTTCTGTTCCTTTGTAGAATAATTGTAAATCCTCATAACCTCCTTTAAATAAATGTAGCTCAGAAGGAAGAAATTCTTCTAAAATATAGTCATCATCAATCGATCATTATTACTTTACAATTTTCATGTCATAGCAGCAATACAGAAACATCAAAAATGTATGCAATGAATTAAAAGAAAAGCCCTTTTTAGTAATACATATAATCACATGGAGTTTAGGAATATTTTAATTCCTAAATTGTTAACTAATTGGGCTAATAAAGATGGCTGTGGTAGTTGTAACTAACACACTATGTCTTCACTATGATAGCAGTTTCTTAACAAATTTAGAAGCAGGCAAATTCTAAAGATTTGGTGGCATTTCAATAATCATTACAAGTTACCACAGCCTTTGTCTACATGCTAAAATATTTCTAGTCATAGATCATGTATTGTTTTCTAAACTTATCTCTTTTTTTTTTGCACAGAACTGATAAAATGAGTAAAAATTCTGATCTGATATAGAAACTTGTAAAGTGATTTCCTCAAATCCAAAGGCTGTATAGGGAGAATTATCTTGGTATGAGTAAAAGCAAAGTTCTAAAATGTATGTACATACCTTAATTTAAAAATATTACTAAAATGTCAGTGAAAATTGGACCTCTAGGAATTTATGATCATCTGCCAGTGCAGTATCTTGTCTCAACGGCTCCTACTTATATACGTGGTTTCACTAAGATTGCAATAGACTTAGTAGCTTCTTAAAATAAGACAATCATGATATTTTTCACCAATTATTTTCATAAAAGTTTTTTCTTTATCACATGATACTGTTTGATAACGCTAATATCCACAGAACACCTGTGTTTCAAAGTTGGAGTCAGTCTTCTCAATCCCTAATGCTACTTTTTTCAATTGAGTTTATGTAATTTTGTAGATTATTCATTGTCACATTCACAACATCCTTACTACCATGAGTAGATTGACTCAGGAAATATTTTTTGGAAGCTCATCCACAAACTCCTTAACAATAATTTTTACTGTAACCCTTGAGCAATCCAGACACTTCTGATTCTCATTCTCTTTCTGTTTTCACTGGAGCTGCAGGTGCTACCTTCAATGAAAAACTGGATTTCTTAGAGTATTCTATGAGGGTTGGAAGAACACAGTTTTTTCAAGTTCCCATTCATCTTGCTTTTCTGGCCTTCCAGCAATCACAAGTGTTTTGTTGACATCTTCAATAATACAGTTTTTACTAAGGGTTTTCAGTTACAATCGATAGTAGCCTATATTAATAACATTGTTTTCTGGACACAGCCTAGGATCACCAAGGAGGAGTTTTTCAATGAAGGATTGTCTATATGAAGTTAGCCAGTGGGCACTCCTGTGGGGGATTCTAATTGATGTTAGAAGATCTAGCCTTCTGTGGATAGTGTCATTCCTTAAGCAAGAGATTTTGAAGTGTATTAGAGTGGCAAACTCCAGCTGAGTAAAGTAAGCAAGGATATATGCATCCATTTCACTGCTCTTTATTCAGCAACAGAAACTAAACTAAACTAGAGCACAGCTGTAGCCTTGCAAAATACATTTCTTAAGCAGTAAGACTTGAAATTCAAAATCACTCTGTAATCCTTGGACTGCTGAATAGATATTATGCTGACAGACATAAAAATGCCATTAATATTGTATGTCTTCATCACAGCCCTTACATGACCAGAGGCATTGCCAATAAACAGTAATACTTTGAAAAATATTGCTTTCTAAGCTGTGGGAATGTGGACTTAAACTAGTAAACCATGTTGGAAGCAGGTTGCTATCACTCAGGCTTTGTTGTTGCACATACAGAGCACCAACGGTGTAGGTTTAGTAAAATTTTCAACATCTCCATGGATTTCAGAATAGAAGACAAGAATTAACTTCAAGTAACCAGCTTCTTGAACAAGAGAGTCATCCTATCTTTGCCATATTTTCAGTACTTTAAAAGTAAATTATACTAGTTCATCTCAAAGTAATGTGCATTCCAAGTTTAATCCTTATAAGCTAAACTAAAATAATCATGATCATGCCTTATTTTATTTTTAAAATATTAAGAAATAAATATTATGAAAGGGAAGCCTTGAGAAAAAACATCATTTTAAAGACTGCATTGTCAGCCAGGAAAACATACATATAAGTAACATTATTCAGACTGAACACATTATATTTGGATATTTAGAAACACACACACACACACTTACAGAGAGAGAGAGAGAGAGAGAGAGAGGGGGAGAGAATGTGTCATGTAGCAACAATTAATGAAGAAAGAGACCACGAATTTGACAAAGGCAAGGGGGGATATATGGGAGTGTTTGGAGAAAGGAAATAGAAGGGAAGAATGATATATTTTATTGTAATATCAAAGCAAAATTTAATTTGAAAAGAAAAAATATTTTAAAATGTATTGAAATGAGTTAATTTTCAAGAAAATAATTTTAAAAGTAGTATGTTTCCCTTGGATGATAACATCAAATGTTTTAGTTTTATATTTATTTTTTACTATATCTATATTTTATCAGGTTTTAGAACACTGAAAGTGTGAATTTCATGCAACCTGTTTTAGGGATAGTTTAGAGGTCATTTCAATGACAGAATGAAAATAATTTCATGGTGGCAGAAAAATACTAACAGTAATTAGTTTCACACCTGAGATAATGAAATAATATCTCAAACTGAATTGAACTGAATTGAAAATCTTAAGAAAAGAAGGAAAGATTTTGACCCAAAAGACACAAATTTTTTTCCTATGGGACTTGTCACTTTGCTAACTGAAAGACTACATAAGCAAAGTTGTTACAGCCCTCTTTAATAGTCATTAGACTTTATGAAAGTGAGAAAAACACACATCTTTGTGAATTATTCAGTGTATGTGAGCAAAATAAGAGTCATGAAAAATGTAGGCATTGCCCACCTCCATAAACCAACTCCGTCTCTGGAATAGCATGCCTTGCCCTGACTACACACTTGGCTCATTGAACTTTTACCTAAGCCCACTTAAAATTTCCCTTCCCACTGAAATTTGAGCTAATAGGATTCTTTAGTGGTGCTGCGCTGTTATGGCGAATAAAATATGGACGCTTTAGGAGTCTCTACATACTCAATTTCACATTTATTTATTAGAATTTTTATTCATTTTTTGAGTGTGTATGTGTGTTTTGCCTACATGTATATATGTACACTGTAGTTATGCCTGGTATATGCAGAGGTCAGATGAGGGTGTCAGATCTCCTTGAAATAGGAGGGGGTTGGGGTTACACATAGTTTAAGCCACTATGTGAGAGATAAGAGCCAAGCCCTCTGCAAGTGCATCAAGTGGTTTCTCCAGGCCCATCAATGTCGATTTTAAAATTCATATCTTTATACATTTCTCTGAAATGGCATTACCAATGTCAATAAATCAAGATTACCAGAGTGGCGTTTTTATGAATTTACTATACTTATGCTTTTAGCCCTGGTCAAATCCTCTCTAGAGTCCTTCAGTTCAGCATAAGTTCAGTGAATTCAAAAGTGTCAAAGAAACTTTGAGTGTGTTTAGTGGATAATCAAATTAGAATTAGAAGATCATTATGAGGGAAGAAGAAAAAGACGAGAATCTAGCAGATAGATTTTCTAACACCAATTAGCCTAGGAAAGAAGGTGTACAATGTAACAAAAAGGCATCTAACTTTTAGATGTGACTCTTTCATCGGATCATTGAACACATCAATCACCCTTCTTAGTCCTTGAATATATTTTTTTAAATCTCTACACTGAAAAAGTTGTAATAGTTCATTTATGGCTTCTCTCTCAGTTTTAAAATTCTGCCTTTTTACACAGTTAACTTTGTAATAGAACATAAGAAAACATGCTCCCTTGAAAAGAATACTAGACTTAGAAATTAAGAGGAAACACTCACATGAGATGACAAAGTTAAGAAAGCTCTGGAGATCTCCACAAAGCAGTATCCCCTCTATATGCTGGAATAATTGTTGAGGTATCTGATTTAAGGGAGATGGTTGACTTTCAACCTTTATCAGCTCTTTTTCTCTCAAAGATCAACTTATCAAGTCACTTTAGATTTCAAATTAAGTAGAAATCTTCTTCTGGATCAGAAACTACTGAATTTTAAAATGAGATGACCAACACAAGTATATTTTTGTTAATATTTTACTACACTTTGTGACATGAACAAATAGGTATTCCCATCTGTACTGGCTAGTTTTGTGTGTCAACTTGACACAGGCTGGAGTTATCACAGAGAAGTGAACTTCAGTTGGGGAAATGCCTCCATGAGATCCAGCTGTGGGGCATTTTCTCAATTAGTGATCAAAGGAGTGGTGCCATCCCTGGGCTGGAAGTCTTGAGTTCTATAAGAGAGCAGGCTGAGCAAGTCAGGAGAAGCAAGCCAGCAAGGAACATCTCTCCATGGCCTCTGCATCAGCTCCTGCTTCCTGACCTGCTTGAGTTCTAGTCCTGACTTCCTCTGGTGATCAGCAGCCATGTGGAAGTAAGCTGAATAAACCCTTTCTTCCCCAACTTGCTTCTTGGTCTTGACTAAAACACCATCCTTCCACAGAAACCTCAATTCTTGACAAGACATCATCAGATCCACAATATCCAAGGAATACAACAGACTTTGCTTTAGAAAGAATTTCTCTTACAAAGTCTTATGTGTATTTTGAAAAGCACAATTCACCTTATCTCAAATTGAATGAAGCCTGTGAAATCAAAACCCATTGAAAGCATATTTTTAAAGAAAACTTTCAATAAAACATGAAAATCAGAAAGAATTATCAGATATTCCATATGATTAAAATATAGTTTGTCTTATCTTTAGCTAGTAATGGAAACTGCTAGGAGTCAATGTTGTAGAAAACTTTGCCAACAGGGAGCAGACAAATCTCATATTTATTAATAACATCAAAAGGTCTTAGATAGAAAACTACTTCAGCATTTTTTTTCTACTTAAGTATTTCTAATTTAGCATTTCATTGTGAGAAATAGCTAGTTGATCACTCTCTGAGGGCATCACATTTTATGGAAAATAATCGCAGACATAAAGTCAATACACATTATTACTTTAATGATTATTATGCAGACATTTCATTGTTTTTCTTTGTTTTGTTTTGTTCTCCCTATGAAACTCGGGTTGGATTTTAATTCATAATCTTCCTGCCTCAGCCTTCCAGATGCAACGATTATAGGTATGTGCCATCAGATCCGGTTGCATTTTATCTGTTGTATTATTGAATGCACTTTGATAAAGTCTTAAAAAAATATATCAATTAAGGAAGCAATAAAATAATTTGAAGCAACAAATAAAAAATAACATAGGTAACTGTGAAAGGCTCTGATTGATGAGATTTACTATGTATATGCTTGTGGAGGATCTGCAGTACCTGTAAGTAATACCTTAGCCACTATTTAAATAGTACTGCTGGCTATTTATAAGGCAACATATGGATATACAGGATCAAATCTAATTATTGTATAAAACATGGATGTTTTAGTTTCTTTTCTATTGTTTTGAAGAGCCACTATGATCAAGGTAACTTACAGAAAAGTTTATTTCAAGGCATAAAGCTTCAGAGGATTAGAGAGTATGGCTGTCATAGAAGGGAACATGGCAGCAAGTAGACAGGTATGGCACTGAAAAAGTAGCTGAGAACTTATATCTTGATACATGAGCATGAAACAGAATGAACTAACTAGGACTAACATAGACTTTTGAAACCTCAAAGCCAATCCCCAAGGACACATCTTCTCCAACAAGGCCATATCTCCCATTCCTTCCCAACTAGTTGACACCAACTGGGGATGAAGTATTCAAATATATGAGTGGAAAGGTTTCATTGTCATTTAAATCACCACAATGGCTAACTGAATATGTGTCAGGACACTGCTTCTTTGGAGAGGGCTGAGAGTATTTTTTTAGGTTCCAGGAAAGAGACTTCTAGTGAGTTGGTATCTGGCTCCAGATTTCCCGCTAGCTCTTTGTGTAGTCTTGAGGAACTCATTCAGGATTTTTGGAATGTAAGTCATGAGGAAATAGTCAAATAATTTAGTCTTCAGAGTTCTGACAAGTGCAAAGTGTCCCCAACAAAACATTAGAAATCTATATAAATTTGATGCTTTAATGGACAGTTGAAATCAGTGAGGTGGGTTTTGAGTAAAGAATCTGAGAAAGGCAGAATAAGAAGAGGATCAGAAGGAAGTGCTGAAGAACACATAATGTATATGCAACAGGAAAAAACAATAGAAATTCAAATAGAAATGTCATTTCTAAATTATCAAAAGCTGGGGCCATTTTCTGACACATTTCAGCTCAACATGAGATGCTGACAATATTGACTACAATTTTCCTCTTCACCTTTTAGTTGTGAGTTTTCAGTAAAGTCAGAATTATATTGATTCAGTCATCCTACCCAACATGGTTTTGGTGTCCCAGCTGCATGGTGCTGTTTCATTAGTTAGAGGTAGAGAGTTCTGCAAGACTTTTTGCGTTATAGTTTGTTCTGTTTGGGGTAATCCCTAAAAACACTGGCATCCTTACTCTTTTGTCTATGTACAAATAAGGCTAGGTTGGACTTTGATATTTTTAAAATGGTATTTGAGTTTATATGAGGTATTAGATGAATCATAACATAAAAAGGGAAAATACAGAAACAGAAATATGTACATAGGGACACACCCTCTTGCCATGACAGCAGATCAGTGTGAGGCTGTTGTAAAAGTGAAGACAACAAAGATTTCTAGCAGCTCACTCAATAAGGAAATGGGACAGACTTAGTCATGTTTTTCACAGGAACCTAACTCTATCCATACTGTCATTTGAGACATCTTACCTATAGAAGAATAAACAAATTCATTTCTGCTGTTTAAGCTAACATTTGAAATACTTTGTTGCAGAAACTCTAGAAAGCTGGCAAGGCACACTATCTAAATTCAATCACTTTAAAAAAAAAAGAAAAGAAAATCATAGAAAATTACCAACTGTGATGACTAATCTTTGTGGTCAACATAATTGGATTAAAAAGTATATAAATATATCCTTGGTATATTTTAATATATATATATATATATATATATATATATATTCCCATCTCAAGGTTTGAAGATGGGATTAAGTAGGGAAAGAAGATCATCACTGAGTGTAGGAAGTTCCAGCCTATTAGGTATGGTAGATAGAACAAAATAGGGGAAGGGAGAAATCAAGAAAGTTCAAACATTTCCTCTTTCTCTGATTCCTGCACACTGTGATATGAGCTGCATTGGTCTTGTACGCCTTCCTGCCAGGACAAAATGCAGCTTCTTCAATTTTGAGCCAAATCAAGTCTATTCTACCTTAAGTAGCTATCACACCAAGAAATATTATATAACAGCTGCTTTAAAAGATGTTTAAACATGGTGAGTCAAGAGCAGGAGATTTTGAGCCTTACTTATTGCTTCTCCTCCTTTCCTTTTTACTTGTGACTTTCCTCATAATTATTACCAATAACATCTGATGAGCACCTGCTAAGGTTAGACACAGTTCCCAGTCCTTGCATGCTTAACCAACTCAACATTCATAGCTTAAAAACTCTATTTGTAACAAAACAAAACAAAAAGTTAGAAACAGAAAACTAAAAATTTTCACATAGTCAAGTCATTATTCTGCTTCTAAGTTATGGGTTCAAAATTCACCCAGGTTACTAGAATCCATGTCTGATGTTTCCAGGATAAGCTCAGATTTATACTAGTCATTTTCTATGGCTAGAAGGACTTTCTCAAGTACAACATCTTAAAAGTAAACTCACATACACAATGACACATAATGCTCAACTCTATTTTGATGCACCAATCACATCATAGGCCTGTTGATATACTCAACAATATCACTGCAAATCTGAGATGCCTGCCATCACTAATTTTTTTTTAAGTTTCAAATCAAGAAAATGTGAGACTACATATTTTGACATTAGTAGTGTCACTTTAAATCTTACCCTAAGACATTAATAGATATCATGCTTAATTCATCATTATTCTCAAGCATAACAATGGCATGACAATGCTTCTAATTGTAGAATTTTCTTTTAAAACATTTTTATGTATATGTGTGGATGTACGTGTGTGAATTTATATGACTACATGTATTCAGGGGCCTTTAAATACCAGAAATGAACACAGATCTCCTGGAAGTGGCGTTATAGAAAAGCCACCATTTGAATTCTGGGAACTTAGTGAATTTTTCCTTTGATGAATGTGAAGTGTCCTTCCCCATCTCTTTTGATAACTTTTGGTTGAAAGTCTATTTTATTTGCTATTAGAATGGATACTCCAGCTTGTTTCTTGAGATCATTTGCTTGGAAATATTTTTCCAGGCTTTTACTCTGAAGTAGTGTCTGTGATTGTCTCTGAGGTGTATTTCCTGTATGCAGCAAAGTGTTGGGTCCTGTTTAGGTATCCAGTCTGTTAGACTATGTCATTTTATTGGGGAATTGAGCCCACTGATGTTGAAAGATGTTAATAGCCAATGATTGTTGCTTTCTGTTATTTTTGTTGTTAGAGATAGAATTATGTTTGTGTGGTTCTCTTCTTTTGGATTTGTTGTTGAGATGATTAATTTCTTGGCTTTTCTTGCATGCAATTTCCTTCCTTGTGTTGGACTTTTCCCTCTATTACCATTTGAAGAGCTGGTTTTTCAAGACAGGGTTTTTCTGTGTAGCCTTGGCTGTCCTGGTACTCATAGACCAGGCTGGCCTCGAACTCAGAAATCTGCCTGCCTCTACCTCCCAAGTGCTGGGATTAAAGGTGTGCACCACCACCACCCCGCTTAAATTTGGTTTTCTGATGGGATGTCTTGGTTTCTCCATCTATGGTGATTGAGAATTTTGCTGGGTATAGTACCCTGGGCTGGCATTTGTGTTTTCTTAGGGTCTATATGGAATCTGTCTAAGAACTTCTGGCTTTTAGAGTCTCTGTTGAGAAGTCTGGTGTAATTCTGATAGATTTGCCTTTATAGATTACTTGGCCTTTTTCCCTTACTACTTTTAATATTCTTTCTTTGTTCTGTGAATATAGTGTTTTGATTATTATGTAACAGGAGGAATTTCTTTTCTGGTCCAATTTATTTGGTGTTTTGTACATTTCTCGTATATTTCTCTCTCTCTCTCTCTCTCTCTCTCTCTCTCTCTCTCTCTCTCTCTCTCTGTCTCTCTGTCTCTCTGC
>JADRCD010209553.1:7324-40053 GCA_019843815.1 Montemys delectorum | reverse complement strand
ATATATATATATACATATATATATATATTTAATTTATCTCTCTCTTTTTGAGACAGGATTTCTCTGTGTAGCCTTGGCTCTGCTTTAACTTGCTCTGTAGACCAGATTGGCCTCAAACTCACAGAGATCTGCCTGCTTCTGTCTCCCAAGCACTGGCATTAAAGGTGGGTGCCAGCATCACCAGGCTTAATTTTTTTTCTTTAGAGTAAACTACCACAATAAAACTATTGAGTTAAGTAATTGGTATATTTTCTGTTACATCTGGCTAAATCACTTTCTAGAATTTTCCTTCACGTCAGACAGTGATTTGTTGGTCACATTTCCTTCACATGATAGATTGTTGATCTTTGCTATTTAGTGATTATTTTTATTTTGGGACATGGGTCTCTGGTTTCCCAGACTGCCCTCAAACTCAAGGATGGACTTGAACTTATGATCCTACTGTCTCTGCCTCCTGAATGCTTGGATTACAGGTGTGTGCCACCATGTCCAACTTTATATAGGATCCAACTTGGGGTTTCATGCATCCTGGGCAAACACTCTACCCACTGAGCTCTGTCCCTGCCCACTACTTCTCTTAAGGTCTGTTCACCCATACAACACTCTGATATGGTAAAAGAATTTCTCTGTTTCAGAATTGAATGGCCGCAGCATAGGCAGACCCAAGAAGACAAAAGAAAAGAGACAGGTATCAGAGAAAGGTAGAAACAAGTTCTGTAGGGTGGGGAGTTACACACTCTAACCCCCATGAATAGAGAGTATGCGGGAGTCTCACAACCACCCTGGGCTCATCCCAATGGGAGAACCAAAAGTAGTTCCTGTGCAGTCTGTGCAGAGATGAAACTTTGAAAGTAACAGCAAGGCAGGCATGGTGTGTTAATTAAGAGCATGCAGCCTGAAACCAGAGTTCAAACTGATTTGTCACTTAAAGTGGTGTAACCTTGAACAAGATACTCAGCTTTTTCGTCTTCTCATTTTTTAAAATATGCGCTTGTAAAATGGGATAAATAACAGGGCTAGCTCCTAGGGTGGTTGTGACATGAAGTAGCTTTAATAGAGTGCTTGGAGAGGTATCTGGTGCATTTATTAAACCAGACTTTAAAAGTACCTGACATTGTATACAATGGTACTCAGAAGTACTGGCTGAGACACATAGTGACTAGTAAGGGGAAAAATACATACACAGACCCTGTCTGATACATGTGGTTTAGACAAGTTGAGTGTTTATGTTTAAGGGTAATTTTCAAAGAAGTAAAATCAAATGAATGAAGTCTTATAGCAATATTCAAGGACTGTCTCAATTACTTTCTACAGCTGTGACAATACACCATAATAAAGGCAACTTATAAAAGAGAACTTTTAACTGGGGGCTCATGGTTCCAGAGTAGTGGTTATCAACCTTTCTAATGTTCTGAACACAGTTCCTTGGTGTTGTGGTGACCTCAACCATAAAATTATTTCATTGCTACTTCATAACTATAATTTTTGTACTATGATGAATTCTAATGTAAATATCTGATATGCAGCCCCATATGGGTTCCAAGCCACAGGTTTGGAACCTCTGTGTTTAAAAGAATATAGTCTAAGGCCATTGTGGCAGGGGGTATAGCAACAGGCAGACAGGCAGGCATGGTGGGAGCAGTAGCTACAATGCTGAGAAAACAACCATGAGAAAGGGAGAAAGCCAACTGGAATGGTGTGGCTTTTGAAACCTGAATATCAACCTGCTTTGACACACCTCCCCCAACAAAGCCACCCCCCCAAACAAAACCACACCTCCTAATCCTTCCTAGATAGGAGCACCACAGACTGAGGTCAAAGACTGTGTTTAACTCAGTTCTTAATCAGAGAAGCAAAAACATTATAACAAAGAAACTCTCCAAGGACAGGTGTGTGCATGCGTGTGGAAGTGAACTTCTGAATAGGTGCAATGCTGGCCTCTTGTGAAGTGTAGAGGTGATTTTTATTTCTACCAGACAGAAATCCTGTGAACAAAAATCGCTTGATGTCATCTATTTTCTACAGCACTAGATCATAAACCACAAGAAAGATGCGGACACCCAGAGCATCAGATTGCTTGAGGTGTCCCTGAACATTATCTGTGAGGTAATTCTTATTGTCTCATTTAAAAGCTCAAAGTTTCCCCTGATTTAGGGGAAGCATGTCACCAATTGTTTCAAATTAACTAAGGCACTAAGAGAACATGAGTGGGGATCTTAACCTCTTAATACTTATCAGTTACCTTTATGAAACTGTGTCAGCTCTCTGAGTATCAGCCCTTTTCTGTGACATTAGAATAACAGTGTCTGGTTCATAGAGTTCTAATAAGGATGCAATGACAGGACTAAAGTTACTGGTGTGACTCACAGCCATTCAACGAACAGGGACTATTATGAACTTAATTATAACTAACTGAGCCAGGTCAGGAGTAATTGCTCAGTGGCACACCCATTACTCCAGGTAGAAGCTACATTCAGCAAGAAGGAAAGCCCAGGGGAAAGATGGAGCATGACTCCCACAGGGGACACGGAGGATGTCACCCTGATTAGAGAAAGGAGTTAGGGAGGGAGCATGGAGAAATAGCACCAGGCTGGTAATGCATAGCATCTGCAAGAGTTCTGAGAGCCCCAAATGTAAATGGGCTGAACCTGTTGACTTAGCTGCTGGCAGTTGACAGCCTGTATTAGTGAATTCACTCAGATGCAATACCCTGAAGTTTAAAAATGATTGCAACAGAATAAGGAAAAATCCTCTTGCTTTTAATTTTCTATCAAGTTTGAGGTATGATTGATACATATTGAAGGTAGACAAAGTGATGTTTAGTTTTGTTATCCATGTATATTTGTGAAATAACTATCACAATCAAACTGATTAGAATAGAATGTCACTGCTCTGTGTGTGTGTGTGTGTGTGTGTGTGTGTGTGTATGTGTGCATCTGTGTATAAAATTAGGATCCACTCTCTTGGAAAAATGTACCTACACAGCCCTTTAACTAGTTACTGCACTGATCATTAGGTTTCTAGAAATTTTTCATCTTTTCACTGGTATTTGGACCCCTCAAGAGCAAAGTCTTATTTCTGCCATGCCCTGCTCTCAGGAACCCACTATCTACTCCTGTTTCTATGAGTTCAAATACTTCAGGTTCCACATATGAGTGAGGGCATGCCATATCTTTCCTTCTCTATCTGGCTTATTCCAGTTAGCAGAATGTCCTCCAACTTCATAAATGTTTCAAATGGCAGGATTTCCCTGGTCAAGTTATATTCTTAAAACATAGGGACAATATAAAATAAGGACCAGCAGCTGATGTGCTAGGCAGCTTATGATAAGAAAATAAGGTGAGGCGGCAGGCAGGAGGCAACAAAACTGTGACCAATGGCAGGAAGGATGGGGCCTTGACTAGAGTGCAATGAAGGACTCTTTATCGTGACCATAAGAGGGAGCATTTAGTGACTCAGTGGAGAGCAGGCTTTAAAGTTCAAGAAGAGGGCATTGTAGATCTCCTGATGCAAACAGGGCAATGAGGACGGCTAGTCAGGAATTTGCTAGATGAAGATTCTCAAACCGATGCTTTCAGGAGCAGAAAGACAAGCAAGCTCTAAGCTTGAGTGACAGGTCTGAGCTGGAACAAGGGGAGTTTTACGACACACCATTCCACACACACAAACCTCACGGGCCAGATGCCAACCATACAGACCTGAAAGTGAAGGCGTCCTACACTTACGTTCAATCTTTCCTGGAACAGTAGAAAAGGTGCATGAGCAGTCTGTTTCGAAGATCAATAGGAGAGGTCCAAAGTGATATAAATTAATTAGTTTGTTCTTTCTAGGCAGGGTGTAAAATTCTTAAGGGATGGTCAAGGTGTTTGGAAACTCACATACATTCCCCAGGGAGGTGCCTCGTAAATACTTGGTTGCTGAACTGCGGTTTGAGGTGATCCTTGGAGAGATGTGATCATACGCCACCTCTATCCTGGAGTTAGCCTGTTTTCAGCAAGTTGTATTGGTTCAATTGCCAACTGCTTCGAGAGGCTGCTTAATTCACCTGGCTAACATGGGAATTGCTGTCTGGAAATTAAAACTTAAAGTACACCCCAGTTCCCAGACTCAGTTGCCCAACGGGAGACTTGCCAGGATTAGTTATACCCTTAGCCAGAACTGCTTATTCCCAACAACGTGTTGGTTGGGGTAGAATTGCCAAGGCTTCAGGAGGAGGCTGGGTAATTCTTCCCTGCCACACTTGCTTTTTATCAAACATGCTTTTAGAAGAGCTTTTGATTTCAAGTATTTTAATTTGGGATATGATTTAACTTTTAGCAACCCCCCTCCATTGCAACCTTTTAGATTTTATAAGAATTAAAATCTTTTATTGCTCACTGTGTAAATAAAAGATGTCAAGTTCCTTGAGCATTAGTCCCCAGGTGAATTTCCAAACTTGAGTTTCTGCACACACTCACAAAAAGTTTATGTACACTTGTATTATTTGACATCCAGTAATGGATATTTTCATGCAACACCAATGTTATAGCTGTAACATTTTCTTTTGCTGTAACAGAAACACTGTGACCAAGGAAGCTTATAGGAGAATGTGTTTAAATTGAGCTTATGGCTTCAGAAGATTAGAGCCCATGATGGTGGAGTAAAGGCATGGTGTGAACAGCGGAGAGCTCACATCTTGTCATTAACTATTTATTGAATCTATATGAATACCTTCTGTCCTCTTTTGAATTTAAATTTAAATTGATATTATGACAATCACATTATTTAGAGGAAGTTTATATTTTAGGCCTGTCCTATGTTATTTATGTCAATTAAGTTAATGAATCAAACTTCTTTTTTAAAAAATTTATTCTATTTATTTACATTCCAGCCATTGCCCTCCCTCCTGGTCCCTGTCCCATAGTTCCCTGTCCCATTTCTCCTTCCCCATTGCCCCCAAGAGGGTGCCCCTCCAGGCCTCCCCCTTCCCTGGAGACCTCAAGTCTCTCAAGGATAGGCACATCTTCTCTCATGGAGAATTAGATGAATTAAACGTATATTTTATGACTTTAGTATAAACAAAGGCAAAGAAGATTCTAATGAATATTTTCCTAAATAATACACAGGAACTTTTGGGTTGCATCACACATAGAAAGTATTGATATATGTATTTATCTATTCCACTGATAAATACTTGTGGAGCATCAACTCTATCTCAGGTTTTATCTCAAAACTGGAAGCACAACATGAAACAAAGTTTGATTGTGGTCCATGATACAAACTGTATTTTGTGGGAACTTGACGGAGGGCAGCGGATGAGAAGCAACAGAGAGTCATGAGACAAATCCAGGGAAATCTGACTCCAGATGCCAGGATCAGGGTGCAAATCTGAGTTTATTGTGCAGCATATTAGCTTATGTGCAGTGTTTGAGCCAATCCCAACCCCTAAATCCTCTTCCAGTTGTATCTCAACTCACTGTCACTCTGCTCCAATGAAGGCCCTGCCGGATGAGGTTACTCAGATGGAGGAGAGACATCGTCACCTGTTAGGACGTCTGTGAAGATGAGGGAAACAGCCACTGCCCTGGCCTAGGCTCCTTTTTGTTGTCTCACTGGGGTTCCCGGAGTCATCTTAGATCTAATGCCATGTACGGTGTATCAGGACTCTTCGAAGAGTCACAAGAGCCTGTGGTGCTTCACTCTCCATCCCACTTGTTCCTCCACTAAGTTAAACTCCACATCCTCCACAGTATTTGCATTTTGGGTATGGTGTGCATACCTTCAATGCTAGGTGTGAGCCCTGACAAAATATCCTGACAAAAATCGTCTTAGGAAAAGAGATGGCATATTTTATCTCATACCTTGCGTTCCATTCAGTCATAGCAGAAGCCTGAGGTGGCTGGTCATTGTTAGGAAGTGTGGAATGATGAATACTGATACTCAGCTAGCCTTCTTTTATACACTTCTGGGACTCTAGCCTAGGGAATGATGCTGCTCACATCTAGGGCAGATCTTCCTACCTCAACCTAACCAATATAATGCCTCAAGGATGTGCCCAGGGCCTATCATAGGTGGTTTTAGATTCTATCAAGTTGATGGCTAAGGCTAATAATCATCCCTCATATTTTACCTCAAAACAGTAACTTAGTTTAAGGAATGAATTAGTAGAAACTAGAGTATTTCTATAGGCATGGGCCTCAGAAGAAATCTTGTCTGCTATGGAGTTGAGCTGAAGATCTCATTTTACTTAATCCTTGTTAGCTAAAAAATGTGGGGGACCCTGAGTTTTCACATGGGTTTTCTTGGAAGTGCATGTTAGCAGCAGGCACAGGATTTGTTTACTTCATGCCACCGGCCATTTTGACCCATGAGAAAAGGTCTGTGTTATAGAGATTGATGAGAAACTCGTGACTCTGCTCTTTTAATTGCATGGATTTTATAATTGATATCTTTATAAATGTAAGATGGCTCATTGTTTTTAAGATTCTGCATAACTTTTTCCCCCTCTCTCCCTTTTCTCAGGTTTTAGGGAGAAAGCCTGAGCTTCCAGATGGGGACAATGATGACGATGTTGTAGCAGACATAAGTAACAGGAAGATGGCGAAGCTCTACATGGTGAGTTCCTGGAGTGGAAATCTGAGTTTGGCACTGCAGATACTGTCTCTACTGTGGTAGGGAGCTCTCCTTGCCCTTGTAGAGAAATGTGCAGGTTTATAATTTTCATCCTTTTTATTGATGATAACAAAGCTACATAGCATTGTAAAGTTATCTGTTAGTTTCTTATATTTTGGTATGGTACACCTGATAAAAATGTTTCCTTTGTAGAATAAAATATTCTGTGAGCTTTTTCTTATAAATCCCTGGTAAGATTGTAAAATCTTCATCTTCTTTAGAATATCCTTTTAGCACGAAAAGGGCTTACTTCGTTCCAGGAAGGTGAACTTCAGATCAGTCAGCGTGAAGGAAACGGGTGGAACCAGCTTGGGTCAGGTGCTGGCTGACCTAGTGCCCGGCGGCTTCTGTGTCGAATGACTGGGCAGGGCGCATTCTTCTGAGGCTCTGCTTTCTGAAAGGGAGGGAAGAGCGTGTGGAAAGACACGGGGGGAGAAAGTGGTTTTATCAGGCGACTATTCGAGTTTCCTTCAATGATAGAATTTTGAATCTACTCTTGTGAAAGCAACAAAAGCCACATGACACAGTAGAGGAGACTAAAGGCAACAGTCTCCAAGCGTCTCTCTCTTACAACGTTCTAAGGAAGTGATTTGGAGCAGAGAGCATCTCCCTGCCCAACTTAGTGACTTTCTTCTTTTTCAACAGGAAGAAACTGTATTTGTGGCTCTTAGGGAACATCCTCATCTTCCCCCTCCGCCTCCTTCTGTTTTTGAGACAGGGTTTCTCTATGGTCTATGTAGTCCTGGATACCCTGACACTCACTGTGTACACCAGATTGACTTTGAACTTAGAAAAAGAGAGTTGCCTGACCGCCTCCTGAGCGCCAGGATTGAAGGCATGCACCACCACACCAGGCCCCTTTCAGGAACCAAGTCCATTGTTCTGAATGAAGAGAGATTATTCATTTGTGTAACATGACTTCCTTTTTATGATGAGGATGTGGCTTCTTTTCTTCTTAGGGAAGAAGAAGAAAGGAAAATATGATTATCAGATCTGCTAAATACTGATACTTTTGACACAATCCACCCAGACTGGTAACTAACTAGTGTGGCTTCATGACTCTTTTTACAGTCTAACAAGTGTCACTTCTTCCCCACCATCCATCAAAACCTCTTTTCCCTCTCGGACAGCACTGTGTATGAAATAGTTTAACCTAGGAAAATAGTCTTCTTAAATCATAGCTCCCTCTAGTGGAAATGTAGCATAGTGTACAATTTGGGGCCAAGTAAGATTGGAAAGCCAAATCACTGTGGGCACTTTCTGAATATATAGAGTGCAGTTTTTCTGCCTTTAAAGATGGCTGCGGAAGTCGATCATCAAGGGGAGGAGAGGCCCTTGGCCCTTTGAAGGTTCTGTTCCCCAGTGTAGGGGAATGCCAGGGCTAATAAATAGGGAGAGGTTGGGATGGCAAGCATAGGGAGGGGAGAGGCAACAGGGGTTTGTTCTCGTTGGTTTTGTTTGTTTGTTTTTTGGAGGGGAAACTGGGAAAAGAGAAATCATGACATGTAAATAAAGAAAATATCTAAAAAAAAAAAAAAAAAAAAAAAAAAAAAGACTGTTGTGGAAAATGTTAAAAAAAGAACCGGCATGTTCCCGCTTTTGGGCCTGTGCTCCGGTGGCCTGGCCAGCCATGTGCTGGTAGGCAATGGCTGACTTGTTTTTATCTCATGGGAACTCTGATTCAGAACTCCACAATCTCTCCACCCAGCTCGCTAGGTTCCCACTAGTGGGTCATTACCACTCCAACCCCGTGCCTCAAATCCCCCACAGCCTTTGTGATGCACATCTGGCAAAGCCACGCATTGCCGCTGTACCTTTCTCTCTTGAACCCAGACAAGGGGCTGCATGAAGGAAAATGCAACAAACTCAGTTCAGAAACAATGGTAACTCAGTCTCTGGGCGCAACATCTAACACCTAATCTTGTAAGCCTTATTAAAATCTGATTCCGCCAGTGGTAGTGGTAGATCCACCATGATACTGGGAAACTCTAGCAGCTACATCTTACCCCTCTTTGTCCCCATTCCAAAAGGACCTAACTCTCTCCTGCTTCCTCTCTTCCTCTGTCCAACCCGGAAGTCATTCTACTCACCCAGTGATCGACTCCTTTATTCATTAGGGGATTGGCTCACAAGAACAGCACCAGGCCCATCCACAACAAAAGATCTTTCTCCAAAAGTGTTTGGGGTACTATTGGGCTTAGGGACGTTTTGTCTTTGTCTTGAATCAGCTCTGCTATATATACTCTGTAAGGGTCATGTTCTCAAAGCGTGTAGTATAGCCTCACTACATCTGCAGAGTGTGCAACTATCCCCGTAATGCAACTTTAGAGTGATTCTTCCCAAAACGAAATCGTGAAGTTCAAGTCTTTTCTGTCAGGTTTCAGATGCAAGTGGGTCCATGAAAGTGACCCTGGTGGCTGAGGAAAACCCATTCTCTATGGCTATGCTGCTTTCTGAAGAATGCTTCATTCTGGACCATGGTGCTGCAAAACAAATTTTTGTATGGAAAGGTAAGAGATGCCATTTCTTTGGTTGCTGTATTTCCGATTTGATGCTCCCTTCCAAGGAGGAGAAAAGAAAACATCCCGATTTTAAAGAAAAGCATCTCTCTTGAGAAATGGTCTGTAAGTTTCTCAGCCGGTGCAGCTGGTGGTCAAGTGTCTGGAACCATTCAGCAAGGGTTAGGGAGCTAAGGAAAGCATTTGAGTGTCAGAAATATACATTGTTAAATATACTGCCAATTACTGTGATAGTAAATGCATTTAATATGCCAGGGGAGTTTGCCATTCTCCCATTACTATATTCAATTTAATTTTTTTGGTACACAAGTATTTCTTGATCGTGTAGTCTGTTCCCATTCAGGGACTAACCAGTTGGGCCTTGCTAAGATTCTGAGACTAGATGAGGTTTAGGCATGCTCAGGGTGGTGTGGTCACATATGATGCAGTATATCCCCTTCTGTAATTATATATACCTTTATCTTTCCTTAGGTAAAAATGCTAACCCGCAGGAGAGGAAGACTGCCATGAAGACAGCTGAGGAGTTTCTACAGAAAATGAATTATTCTGCCAATACTCAAGTATGTATGAAGAGAAGTCACTAGAAGACTCATTAAAACTTGAAAGTCAGGAAGTCTCCAGAAAGCTCATGAAAAGTTTGCTTCAAGACTGTGTGTAGTATGTGTGTGTGTGTGTGTGTTTGTGTGTGTGTGTGTGTGTGTGTGTGTGTGTGTGTATACACAAGTATCCATAATAATCTTCTTGGGAGCAAAGGTTTGCAGAAAGTAGAGGTCAGACTATAGGGCAACACAAAGCTGCGGGTGTCCTTGGTAGAATGCTTGTTTAGCATTCAAGAAGCACTGGACCCCATCTCAAAGACTGCATAAAACTGGGCATGTGGTGGTGCACACCTGTAATCTCAGTGCTTGGTAAGGTACAAGCAGGGCGGTCAGTTCAAGGCCATTCTCAGCAGCCTAGAGGGCTTGAAGCCAGCCTGCATTGCATGAAACCCTGTCTCAAAAAATTTATAACTTCCATAAAGACCATCAACCACTCTTTAGACTATTATGAAGACCTGAGTAACAGCCTTCCTCCAGATCAAGTCAGACATTGACTAGCTGCTCTTTTTCTCTATGAATTTATTTCATTGATGCCCTCTGTGTGTGTGTGTGTGTGTGTGTGTGTGTACCTAACATAGAGAACCATTTATGCAGTGGTAACACATGAAACATTTTTCTCATCTTTATCTTTCAAATTAAACAGCAATGACTTTAGCAGTGAGAAAAACCTAGGTTGAATTATTGTAGTTGGACAGACTTACAAAGTTACAAGTGTAGTCATAGAAATGAGGATAGTATTTTCATTACTTCGTTTTCTCTCCTACTGTAGCTATTCTTCTTGGTCTCTTACTTTCCCATTGATAATTTTTCTTTTTTTTTTTTTTTTAAATTGCAGATTCAGGTTCTTCCGGAAGGTGGTGAAACACCAATTTTCAAACAGTTCTTTAAGGACTGGAAGGATAAAGACCAGAGTGACGGCTTTGGGAAGGTGTACATCACAGAGAAAGTGGCTCAAATAAAGCAGATTCCATTTGATGCCTCAAAACTGCACAGTTCTCCGCAGATGGCAGCCCAGCACAACATGGTGGATGATGGCTCTGGCGAGGTGGAGGTACTTTATCTCTCTTTCTGCTTGTGGTTTTATCAGGCCTCTCTATGGTATTTGAGAGGGGGAAATACTGCCTTGGCAAACTTTAAACCTTTTTAAAAGATGAGTTTTACTTAGTAAGGAAAGAGGCTTAAAATTATATACTGAGCCATGGGAGTTACAGCCTAGAGCTGCTGTTGGGCGTAGGTCCATTTGTACATGTGCATGTTGAGTCTCTTTAAGGCATTGTGGGCACAGCAGCTTTTTCTATCAGAAAGACTGTGTGTGGAGTTGTAGGGGGTTGTACTCAGAACATGCCAACTACCATCCACTCTCTCCCTAACACGTGTCTGAAGCATTCATGAAGCAAAATGAGCTGAAAGGAGACGTTTCCTGATCATTTGACTTGACCATTTATTATTCCAGTGTAGATCAAAATTGCTAAACCTCTCCTAATTGTCTTAAACTCAAATCTCTTCAGATCCAGTCCACTCTCCAGTCATCTAATTCGTGAGGACTGGTTGATAGCATCTCTCTTCTAAAATATCTGCACTGCTCTCCCTCGCACTGTTCTCCAGTGCACTGTTCTTTCCTGCTGGAACTTCAGGATTTGACCCTTGCTCTCCTCTTGACATGGGAAGTATCCCCATTCCTCCATGCATTATGGTCCAACAGTTTCCATTCCTAGCAACTCAGTACAGGAGCAGGCATGCCCTCTTCTGAGGGGCGGTCCCTCAGCACTAAAAAAGGCCTTTTCCTGTATGTAGGTGATGATTTCCCCAAATGTATCACACAAGTGTTATCAAACGTATCATGGTTACCAAATGTATCACAATCTGTTATTTATTCGTGGATTTCTCCTAGATCTTTCCTCAGTTCCTTGAGGACAAGAGTTAAATCCTTTGTATCTACATTCCTAGGTCTTAATACAACGCTTGAACCAAGTATAATTGATAAACTTAGGGAATAATTCTTCCTCTTTTTAAAGAACTGAAGTAGGATACTAAGCTGCATAGGTGTTGGCATGTGGATGGCAAGGTCCTCAGCATTCAGATGCTAACCATCAGACAGGGATCAAACTCCTGTTCTGCATCCGTCTCCTGCTTGGGTATCCTCACTGCAGCTCAGCACCTGAAGCTTTGTAGAGTGCATTCTGAGCAGGCTGAGCTTCTCATCACCAGCTGTGCCTGTGGTGAAGGCTTAGGCTCTGGCCACAGCTTCTCTGAGAAGGCATCCTGTGGCACACTGGCACTGCTAATACCTGGTGTCTGTGTTTGGGCTCTTGAGGTTAATGAGGCTCTGTTGCTGAGCCCTCTGTTCTCTAGGATGGTATGGTGCAGAGATGCTCCTCCCCCGATGCCTTGCACTGTTCTCTGGATTGCTCACTCCATGTTCCAAAGCCATACACTGACCTGCTTTTCCCCAGCACCCACATGGGAGGTGTTGTGCCATTTAGAGGGTACAATGCCAACCCTGGTGGTCTCTTGCTCACTGGTCACTTCACAAATGATAAAAAGTTTTTACTATAAATTTGAAGCATATTTCTGAGCTGAATTGTTATAGTTTTATTGTAGTGGTAACATATTATTTTCACTGATTCATGTACACGCATACACATACATCAATAGTATAAAAATTACTGGATAAGATGGCCCATGCCCATCTTCTTAGCACTTAGCAGACTAAGGCAGAAGGATCTTTAAGAACAAAACCGTCAACAACAAGATTCTCAGAACTGATGAAATATTGTGGAGGAAACAAAAGAGAGAAGATTTTAAAGTCTTGATTTAAGTCAAGAAATTTGTTAACCTCCTTGCTTTTGCATGATTAAAAACTGTTTAGAAAAATAACCAAAACATTGCTTGATAATGAATCTAAAGTGCAAATGACTTACAGTTTGTGAGTAGTATTTTAGGTCAGTGAACTTTTAACAGGTTATGTCTACTCTGTCTCTTTTAGATCTGGCGTGTAGAAAACAGTGGCAGGGTCCAGATTGACCCAAGCTCCTATGGCGAGTTCTATGGTGGTGACTGCTACATTATCCTCTACACTTATCACAGAGGACAGATCATCTACACATGGTGGGTCTTTCCAGAGTGCAAGTGCCACAGGCCATGCACACAGAAATGACTGTACTCTATGCAGCATGAGGTAGAACCCATCCTTTGATACTCTGTACAGCATGCAGATAGTACTCAGATTCTGTGCACTGTGGGGATGAGTTTCCCAAGATAGCAGACATCAGACAGACATGGATTACTTAGCAAAGTCATATAAGGAGCAAAGGGCCAGTTTCTTTAAAATGGAAATGAAAATGTCTCGTACAATGTACACATTTCTTGAAATACACAGGACAATCCAGGATTAGTACTTAGGAAATAACAGTAGCTTTGATCACTTTGGTCATGTTGAACTGTTGGCTTCCTTTTGATATTTTACTGTATCAAGTCTCTTTTTGAAATGGCTGCATGAGAGGGTACTAAAACTTAACTACAAGCCAGTGTAACTTGCTTACGTTCGTCTAGGCAAGGAGCAAATGCTACCAGAGATGAGCTGACGATGTCTGCGTTTCTGACTGTTCAGCTGGATCGGTCCCTTGGCGGGCAGGCTGTGCAGGTTGGTATAACTTCTCTTTCCCAACTCATGCAATTCCCCATTTCCTAGTCCTCCTCTTGATGAAAGTTCACTTCCCTCATTCAGAAGGGATCTTAGCATTTTTATGATTATGATTTTTATTATGACTTCTTTTTATTTTGAAATTCAAATATTTCATAGCACACTAGTCATCTCAGATTCTGGAGAAGAGGAAGCCACTAAAAATAGAATAAAAACATCAACAAACTAATAATTTAAGAGTCCAAGAAGAAAACAAGGAGAGTCTTTTTCCCTTAGAATCCACCATATGCCACAGATGTTAGACATTTCCAGCCATGAATGGTTATAATAGATAGACTTATTTGTTGATAGGAGCACATCCTAACCCTGAGACCCTGTGAAAATGTTATGTTACAAAACAAAGGAGAATGAAAATTGAAGACTGAACCATAGTTACTCCTCAGCTGGCCTCAAGTTAGGGAGATGATCTAGGATTACTGGATGATGCAAAAGCACTCAACAGTGTCCTTAGGAGTCAACTAGGAGAGGGGCAGAGTGAGAGTGATGTAGCGTGATGAAGACCCATGGACCACTGCTGGCTCTAGGGAAGAAAGGGACGCCTCAAAAAAGAATATAGACAACCTCGAGGAGCTGAAAACAGCAAGGAAGAGAATACATCCTTGAGCCTCTGCATATTTTAGTGACTGTTCTATTAGTTTGTTGATGAAGAGACACCATGATCTAGGTGACTTATAAAAGAAAGCATTTAACTAGAGGTTTGCTTACGGGCTCAAAGGGTGAGACCATGACCATCATGATGGGAAGCATGGTAGCAGGCAGGCAGGCATGATGCTGGAGCAGGAGCTAAGAGTTTGTATCCTAATCTACTGGTAGTAGGCAGAAAGAGTGAGACTGGACCTGGCATGGGCTTTTAAAAGCTCAAAGACCCTCTCCAACATACCTTCTCTAACAAGGCCATAACTCCTAATTCTTTCCAAACAGTCTCACTAGCAGGGGGCCAAGCATTCAAAGATGGGACCCATTCTCATTCAAATCATCATGCTGTGCTCACCAGCTTCTAGCCCAGTGAGTAAATGCTTGTAGATTTTAACCCAGTGACTAAATTTAGAGTAATAACTCTCTTCAAATTTATGGCCTATTGAAGTATAAGGTGATGAATTTCTGTATGCTAATTACTACAGTAGCAACAAGAAATCACAACAGTACAAAGCAAGCACAACTGGACAGTTTTCAGTTATCTACAACAATAGGTAACTGTAAAACATAGGTAAAAACATTGAACAATATTTTGTACATTCTCAATCATAGAAATCCCTAAATTATGGTTCACACAGGCAAGTTAAAATCAACCTTGACAGATTCATAGATCCATATTTTCCCTCTTAGGAATCAGAATCTTGTTTGAAACAAAATCCATTGGCCAAAAGTGATGGAAGTATCAGGCAGAAGAAAAGAAAGACAAAAGTGGGCAAGGAGGGAATGGAACAAAGAAAAGAAGGAAAGGGGACAAAGGAGAAGGGAAAAGGGAGAGAAATAGGGTGAGAATGGGTCCTGCATTTGGTATTTCTAAAAATAAAAAAAAAAAAACTTGTTGAGAATGACTGAACCCTGAGTCAAAATCACACACACACAGGTACATACATACTAACATATATGTACACACACATACACACACTCACATACATACACATACATTCTCAAACACATGCACATACATACGCATACATTTTCAAACACATGCACATATGCATGCACATATACATACACACATATACACACATACTCACAGGCATACACACATACACACATGCATACACATGTGTACACACACACTCATACATACACATATATGTGTACATATACATACACATGCCCATGCACACACACATGTACATACATATATACACACATGCACACATATATGCATGCACATATGTACACACATACACACATGTACATATACACACTCACATGCACACATACACATACATGCATACACACATGTACACACACACTCACATGCACATACACACATACACACATGCATACACACATGTACAGACATACACACACTTTTATTCTATCAGAAGGGACAGAAACTAATGTTTGACAATATGCAGACAGTATGAGTACTAGGTCAACATGTCTCTGCTGTGTCTAAGGGGCCAGTGAGATTCCAGTGAGTTTCAGTATCAACATTCTTTCTTCAAGTCTGTTTTGTCTCTTATGCTCGAGTGTCTGCCACATTTCATGACTGTTACTAGTATTTACAAGAAATGTATGCTCTTTGCCTATTTAGTTGTTTCTCTCTGTCTGAAGCATGTCTATCTAATCTTACTATCTGCAGAGAAGCAGTTACTTCGTCTCTCTTCTATTTCCTCTCACTTTATACCTGGGTTATAAATGGGGTTGGTTGCCTTACCAACTAGCCATATTCTCTGACTGGTTTGGGGGATGACATTTATTCCCCTGTATTAAGAAAAATCATCTTCTAGACAGCTTTCTTGGCCTGTTTATGACAGTTTTGATTCAGCGTCGTGAAGTGTGAAGTGTCCTCTTCACAAAGATGTGTCATTTAGCTACCACATGTCTGATGTCAAGTGAGCTCAAGTTCTATATGGCATAAAAGATATTCGGTTTTCAAACCTTTATAAATGTGAGATCTGGTTTTCAAGTGTAATAATTAAGCAGAAAGGTGAGTCAGATACTTTAGAACATAAGATTGGCGATGTGGAGGCTGAACTTGGTCTCTAGCTGGTTTCTTTCCATCATGGTATGAATTAATAGATACATAAAGCAAGCTGGCTCTATGTGTAAGGGGCACATCAACCATATTTATAAACAAACTCAATTAATAAAATGGTTGGGTTCTTTAGGTGCACACAGCTCCACTGATAATTATTTCATTTGTTGGGATATAATATTTATCAGCTGAGATATCACCTAAGCTATGCAGTTGAGCTTAAAGCTGTTCCTCACAAACAATTCAAAATTGTTGACCGCTACACATTGTGTTTCGAAATTTCACAATATGGTAGATAATGCACAATTAATGAATTTCTAGGAATTAGCCAGTTGAATCCTACAATTGATGAAATAACTAGTTTCTTACTGAATCACTAGATGGCAGTGGTTCGCAATAATTATTTTTAAATAGCTGAAGTTTTGTGTTGCTTTTGGTGAAGTAACTTGAAAGTACTTAAACAAATTATTAAGCAATTCAGTCTACCCGTTTTCCACTCTAATCTCCTTTGGAGTAAAGTTCCGACCTTAACGAGTGCCCCTTTGTCTCATGTCAGCAATTGCCCTTTTTTGAAGGTTATGTAGCATATTGGTTGTTTTCAGTACTCCTTCCTATACTTTCCAAACTATGTGACCATGCCAGAAGATACTTCCCAGGCTCACCCATTTGGATGTGTAATTGTTGAACCACGCCTGTGAAGTCAGTTATTTTCTGTATTCCCCAAGCCTCTATAATCGAGACTGTCTCCGAATTCCCCTTTGCCTGGCCTCTGGAAGCTCAAGTTCGTACTTCTGTTTCCCTGCCCTGTGCGCCCAGGTCCGTGTCTCTCAAGGCAAAGAGCCTGCTCACCTGCTGAGTTTGTTCAAAGACAAACCACTCATTGTTTATAAAAATGGAACATCCAAGAAAGAAGGGCAGGCACCGGCTCCCCCTACACGCCTCTTTCAAGTCCGGAGGAACCTGGCATCTATCACCAGAATCGTGGAGGTAAAGCTATGCATTCCATGAATATGCTCTGGGTATGTATACTTCCCAATACGCCTGGCCATCAGCAATGTTAGCTTCTACACACTGGCAGGTAAATGCCCTTTACTTCAACAGTGTAAAATACTAGAAGAAGAGGCATTGAATGAGAGGGCAGCTTGGGTTTCTCATCTGCACTGAACCCAAATAAATGAGTTTTAAGCATATCATTACCAGTGAAAGTGGCAAGAGGCAGGAGGCAGCTACAGCCCTACCTTGAAAGGTCTGGGCTAGAATATGAGGTGTGATCAGATAGATAATCATGAAACCCGGGGAAGAAGGGGGCCTTTGTACAAAAACATCTGCCCACACTGGAGTAATCTGTCCTACCTTGAATTATAGTCACCATTGAAAGGCTTCTCCCACCACTCCATTCCCCCGTGTTTCTCCAGATCTGGAGTTGCTTCCAAACCCATTTATTTTTTAGGAGCCACTCAGCCCAGATCTGAAAATTCAGCCACTCTTACCTTGATCTCCCAGCAATCTCTCTGAGTCTCCTCCTACCTCATCTCTGCCTGCCCTCTGAAGACTGACTCCGCCATGCCTCTCACCTCTTGGTGGAACCTGTAATTCCTCACAGTTTCCTTTTACTGGGACCCCCTGGATGGGGCTGTCCTTGCTCACCCAGGCCTCTCTGACTTCCCTTTTTATTTGGTTCCTCCCTGTCTCTTCCTCACCAATGCAGCCTCCTTCTCCTCCAGTCCCTCCACCCACAGCCTCTTCTGCTGTCCTTCGCCCTGTCATAGTGACGGCTGCAGCCGTGGTCTCTATCACTTCTATTCTGCTCTGATTCTTTCAACAAATGGTCTCTGTCACTTCTCTTCTGCCTTGTTCCTTTCAACAACATCCTCCTTCTCTCAGAGAGAACATAAATGTAATCACACACAGATCATCACATCTGTACTCCTATAATTTTACTAGCTATATCTGTACATAGATATTATCCTCTCCTCTGGCTTATGAAATAATTTAAAAACTCAACTGATTCAAAGAATAATTCATATGTTAATAACTTATACAAAAGTGATGAGGTGTTTTATCAGTTAATATCAATGTCACCCATAAATTATACATTTTGTAGTAATTTGCTAAATTGGTTAGTAAATATTTATTATATAGAATAAAAAGATACGGCTCTTATCTAAAGCCTTATTGCTCCAGTCTACCCCTATGCCCACAATCCCCTCTCTGGTTTTGCTTAGACTTTCTTTGGTTTCAGATCCCCTTGTATAGACTCTTCCAATACTTTTTCTGACGTTTGTTCTGACTGCAGGCTGTAACCTCTTTCTTCCTCATATACATGACAAATTTATTCTTGTATCCTGAATCATTTACCAGGAGATGTGAAACCAGGAGATGTGCTTGAAAGCAAATTCTATAGAAACTGTCTTTTGCCTTCTTCTGGGTTTTCTCATTTTTGTCCTTCTAAGAGCACACATTCTTGCCAGCCTAAACATGGTAATTGAGGTGAAGAACAACACTTTCAAAGGCCACTTCTCTGATCTTGTTTTTCTTAACCAGCCACAGACAGCTGTTTGCCACAGTTAACTCGTACTGTTTATTGAGCATATTTTTATGATGAGGTAGATGTCATCACATTCCCAGAGAGGTTTAATTGGGTTTTACTCTGCTTGGCCTCTGAGCACTGGAGTGTTCCAGGCCAAGGTGATCTCATGTGGTCATATCATTTAAATCCGATCTCCATATTGATCTTACCTATAACACTCCAGGCACAGATTCTCATGTGTTCAATCATAACTATTTTTTAATCCATTAAATTGACAGTGGAGTCCTTATCTGTGGACACTCATTTGATTTCATATGAAAGAGTCAATCACAATGCTCCACTGTTGAATTCCTGATCTCTTTCCATAGGTGATGTTTCTTTAGGGGTTTCATCAGCAGAATTTAGCACACCACCCCGTTTCCTTGCAGCATCCCAAATCGGCCTTTACCTCTTTACTTTCTCTGACACATTGGTTATGATGATTCTATGTGGCCTTCTGTCTTGTTTCCAGGCAAGCTGGTCTTCATAAACAGACAGTTCTCCTTTCTCAATCTCACCCTAATCTGGGCACTAGCCTCTTGTCACCTTTCCTCATATTCCTGGATGCTTCTTCTACAATAAAAAAGATGTATATTGGAAATCAGAAGTCCTGAAATCAGACCTGGTTACTGGTGTTCTTCATGTTGAACAAACGATGATTTCCTTGGACTTGGTCCAAGATGCTTCATTCCTGGTGAAAGAAAACAATTATAACTTTCCTGAATACTACCAATCCCCAGATACTGTCTTTTAAACTCCAACAGCCATTCCTTTTTCCTCTAATTTTTCTCTCTAGGGTCAGGCTTTTATACACTGGCAAGATCCATCTCTCCTGCAGCAGATGCCTTGATCTGGGCAGTCCAGTAAGGTGGGCTAAGCAGCATCCTTTAGAACAATGTATCATGCCAGCCTTTAAAACATGTTTTCTCCCTGTAGTCTCAGATTGGCCACACTTCTGTTTTCCATTTTGTTACTCTGTTTTGGTCTTGCTTACTGGTTGTTCCTGGTCTCCCTGGGGGTCATATCACACTCAGCTCCACTCAGAAGTCATATCACTTACTCAGATAATCATGCACCAAATACGTGACTGTGTGTTCAGACCAATTCTCACAGATGTGGGTATGATGTCACCAAACCACAGACTCCTAGGCCAAATCCATCCTAGGATGCTCATGATCATGACCAGGCCAGAGACTTCAGAGGTCCTTTCCATGCCTGATGTCGCTATAGGCCACACTCACCTCAGTGTCTAATCCATCTGGACTCTTTCTTCTGTGGACACAGGAACCCAAATTGCACTTGGCAGATCCCAGGCAGTGTATCCAGCTTCTGGTTGCAAGGAAAATATGTGCCAGAGCTGCTTTTCATCATTTACACAGATCTATAATTTAAGCTGGCATTTATCTGAGTTAAATACCAGTAGTGAACCTGAAGTCATCTCTTTGCCTTCTCTGTTTTATGGATTTCAGGGCTCCTTCTAATTAATACCACAAACATTCTTTTTAGTGGGGAAAAGAAGGTATCTTTATGTTTACTATTTGATATTGCATCCTTTGTTCAGGCATCAGATGCAGTTTGTCTTGTCCCTCTGTAATATCTCTGAATATTATTTTTATCACTTTGTCAAGTCATCAATTGGGTTGCTTTTGTTTTTTTGTTTGTTTGTTTGTTTTTTCATTTTTGTGTTTGTCCATGTGAGAACCTACTATGTTGGCAGCCATGTTTGTCTGCCATGTTTGGGAATTACAAGAGGATGTTGAGTCTCCTGGAGCTCTATGGAGTTAGAGTAATTTACAGCTGCCTGATGCAGGTGCTGGTGACCCAACTCAAGTCCTCCAGAAGAGCAGTGTGTGCTCTTAACCACTGAGCTGTCACTTTAGTCCTCTTGTTTTTGAGATGGAGTCTTCTGTATATCTTAGGCTAGACTTTTTTTGTCCTTCTGCTTCAGCCCTGGAGTGATGGGATTATAGGAATGAATTACTTCCTGGTCTCCTGGCCAAAACCCTCAATTCTTGATTGGCAGCTTGGCTATTTTAATTACTTAATTTTGAGACAGTTTCTTTGTGTAGTCTTTGCTGCCCTGAAACTTCTATGTAGACCAGGCTGGCTTTAAATTCATAGCGATCTGGCTGCCTCTGCCACTTGAGTACTGGGATTAAAGGCTTGGGATACAACACTCTGCCAAACTGGTAACATTTTAAAGCAGTGTTTTATTGTCTGAGGGCAGCTGAACATCAGGAGTCATGGATCAAGGCCTGCTTACTCAAGTGTTTCAGGCATCTATTGCACCTGTGCCCTGAATTAATTTCCTGGGGTCAGGCAGAAGGCTCTGGATGGCTCCCCACATTGTATTGTATTAAATCATTGCATTGTTTTCCCTCATGCCCTAGGTTGACGTTGATGCAAATTCATTAAATTCTAATGACACATTTGTCCTAAAACTGCCACGAAACAATGGTTTCATCTGGATAGGAAAAGGTGCTAGCCAGGAGGAGGAGAAAGGAGCAGAGTATGTGGCTGATGTCCTCAAGTGCAAAACCTCAAGGATTCAAGAAGGCAAGGAACCAGGTGTGTGCTGTGGGCCCAAGGTCAGCACTCTCGTAGTCTTAATTGACTTCATTCAATAAACGATCATTTTTCTTATCACTAACGTTGTGTAAGGATGCTTCTGTTAATTGCAAGTGTTGATGGCATCTGGTATAATTTAGTTAGAATGAAATAATGTTGCCATTAATGTGAAATTCTATGAAGTGTATATGTTCCTGAATACATACTGACTAACTCATTGTGCATTCCATAGAGGAATTCTGGAACTCTCTTGGAGGGAGAGGAGACTACCAGACTTCACCCTTGCTAGAAACTCGGGCTGAAGACCATCCACCTCGGCTTTATGGCTGCTCCAACAAAACTGGAAGATTCATTGTAAGTGTCTTAAATAGACAGAGCCTAATGTCAGGAGAGGCATCCTGTCCTGGTTTGGAGAACTTTCAAATGTGGGACAACTTTGAGTCCTAGGTTTGGCTTCTCTGTGGGCAATAATCTTTACCCTGCACAAGTAGTTTAAGATGTGACAGATGCAGAAACACCTAGAAAATTCTAACGTAGTATATAAATCAAAATGCCTTTAGAAATATCTGTTTTACATCTTTATCAGCATTTAGTGTTTCTTTGTGAAATGTGGACGGCTAGTTCTGCTCATTTAGTAGTTAGTTTCTTGGACGGGCTGAGCCATCGTTCCTCATCTAAGTGTAAACAGAGGAATGCAAATTTTTCCCAGGCTGATCGAATGAAAAAAAAAAAAAAACAAAAGAAACAAACAAGTATGGGATTATTAAGGTCATTGAACAAGGCCACAGAGAACTTTGTGCTCCCTTGAAAATTACCTAATTGCAAGAGTAACGTTTTGTTTTCTAGTCCTTTATAGAATTAAAGGCAATTGAAAATAACTGTAGGAGACTGTGAATATCTTTTGTGTGACACCATTCCTAGGGAGATGTGAATAACTGTCTACTCACCCCAGATAGGGAACCAATGGCAGGCCAAAGAATGGAAACCACCAAAGTCCAACTTGGTGAACCAGTGAGTTTTATTAGTGTTATTTACAGGACCTGGAATGACTCAAAGGCAGCTGCATCATCAAAAACCATTTCCTACATGGGTGAAATTTCATGAAAGCTAGAAACTTGCAACGTACTGTGGAACCTGCAGATGGCTTGGTGGATTGGGAGAATGTCTCTTCCAAGCATCTTGTCTTGGTCTGAGAGTGTCTCTCAGCGTCCTTACTACTTATATATGCTTCTGGAGGGAGGGGACCTAACGTATCTAATCAGTTTCAGAACTTCCTGAAGCTTTTCAGTTGTTTACTTCATGGATTTCATGCAGGAGGGGCTGTTTTACCTCTCTTTACAACATCCTGAGTCACATCCCATAATGAGACGTAATGTCTCATCCTGAGGAAATTGCTACACAACAAAGTCTTAGTTTAAGCTGTTGTAACACCAGTGTGGCAGACTGGAGTGTTTAAAACAGCAAGGATGACTTTCTCACATCCTGGAACCTGGGAGGTCCAAGGCACCAGTGTACCTGTTGTCTGGAGAGAGCCCTTCTAGCATCTTCACATAGCCCAGTGAGCTGATATGTCTCCTCTTAGTACACTGCTGTTATCACTGGGCCTTATCCTTGTGACCTCAACTAAACCTGATTGTATCAGCCTCTACCTCCTGATTTTGAACACAAACATGAAGGGTATATCAGTACATGATTTTATATTGGGTTCTGAAATTTCATCCTGGGCTACAGCCATTTGTCTCAACTTAATCAGAAAACTTTGACCATTTTGGACTTGGTAGACTTTTGTGTAAACTTGAAGGAGAGATCTCTCTCATCCTGGCAAATAAAAACTTAATTTTCATCACACAAAACTTCCTAAGAGCTCACTAGATTTGTTATGAGAATTAACATAAATGCTAAAGAAACTATCCATTTATTAAAAACAGATGTGGAGCTTACAAATGATTTGACCCGAAATTTTAAGATGTGATGATAGGTAGTGATAAATATTGTTGGGACCACAGTTTCTCATCTATTGTAGAGAATCCTTGAACTTGCTGTATTTTATGTTTACTATAGGAAGTCTATTTTGTTGATTATTAATATTATATCATATCCAAACAGCTTCTTTTTGCATATGGTTCACACATGCTTATATGTTTTATTTACTAATATTGCTATAAATTAGATTCTTTTTTATTAGATATTTTCTTTATTTACATTTCAAATGTTATCCCTTTTACTCCTTTCCTCTCCAACCTCCCCCATCCTATCCTCCCTCCCCCTGCTCACTAACTCACCCACTCCTGCTTCCCTGTCCTGGCATTCCCCTACACTGGGGCATGGAGCCTTCACAGGGCCAAGAGCCTCTTCTCCCACTGATGTCCCACAAGGCCATCCTCTGCTACATATGCGGGTGAAGTTATGGGTCCCTCCATGTGTATTCTTTGGTTGGTTTAGTCCCTGGAAGCTCTGGGGTTAATGGTTGGTTCATATTGTTGTTCCTCCTATGGGGCTGTAAACCTTTAGCCCCTTGGGTCCTTTCTCTAGTTCCTTCATTGGGGACCCTATGCTCAGTCCAATGGATGGCTGTGAGCATCTACTTCTGAATTAGTTGGGCACTGTCAGAGCCTCTCAGGTGGCAGCTATATCAGGCTCCTATCAGCAAGCACTTGTTGGCATCCACAACAGTGTCTGGGTTTGGAAACTGTATATGGGATGGATTCCCAGGTGGAACAGTCTTTGGATGGCCTTTCCTTCAGTTTCTGCTCCACACTTGGTCTCTGTATCTCCTCCCATGGTTATTTTGACCCCCCTTCTAAGAAGGACCGAAGTATCCACACTTTGGTCTTCCTTCTTCTTAAGCTTCATGTGGTCTGTGAATTGTATCTTGGGTATTTCAAACTTCTGGGCTAATATCCACTTATCAGTGAGTGCATACCATGTATGCTCTTTTGTGATTAGGTTACCTCACTCAGGATGATATTTTCAGTTCTATGCCTAAGAATTTGCCTAAGAATTTCATGAATTTATTGTTTTTAATTTATTGTTTTTTCTTAAGAGTATTTTAATTACTTCAGGAATTCTATAAAGTCATTATTCATCTCAACGGCATTAATTCATGAAAGCTCATCTTCCTGTTGATCTGCAGGGAATTTGTCCAATAGAGTGGGCTGATGTCCAGGAATCATTAGGCTAGGTAATAGTGACAGGAAAGGTGTATCAGCACAAGGAGCAGTCCTGGGATATAGTGTCTATATATCTTAGAACTCACCATTGCAAGCCATGCACAATGGTGGGCCTTCTCAAGAGACTCGCTTGCCCTTAGCATTTCCTAGAGTGCCTCTGACAAATCTTGAAAACAAAATGACAATACAATTCAATTCATTCCTCTCTGACCATGTTAGGTTGCTTTCTGCTTTGCTCTGCTTTTTTATTTTAAGGATTTCAGAATCTTCTCAGGGCACGGCAAACATGTAAGATGGTGAGGCTGTCTGGTTAGCTTGTTCTCGTCTGGAGCTTCTGCCTATTTTCCCATGACAGAGTCAGGAGCACAGGAAATTCCTGATAAGTCACATTTGCTAATATAAACTGGCAGAGGCCAAGTTCTCTGCCATTCATGTGACTATTTAATGGGAAGGTACAAGGAATCGGGAACCCAAATCTAAACTGTCAAAGGTCCCTAAGAATCAGGAAGAATTGCAGAAATCTCTAAAACTTTGAGCTTCAGGTTAATGTATGTCTACTTGTGTTGGTAATACAGTGACTCAATTACCATCCAATGGCAGAAAGCAAAATTTGTTCCATTAAAAATAAAAACTGAGGGGCTGGAGAGATGGCTCAGTGGTTAAGAGCACTGACTACAAGTCCTGAGTTCAATTCCCAGCAACAACATGGTGGCTCACAACCATTTGTAATGGGATCTGATGCTCTTTTCTGGTGTGTCTGAAGACAGCTACAGTGTACTCATATACATAAAATAATTATTAAAAAATAAAATTTGAAAACTTGCATATATTATATTATGTCCTATTATTAAATTTGTTGATTAGAATAACCAGCTTAACTGACTCTTAACTAAAACAGTCTTGACTTATAAAAGAAAGACAACTCCATACCCAGACCATTCTATCAAATGTCTTTAGATTAGGCAGGCAAGGAAACCTGTTAAGCTTTTGTAATGGGAAACTACAAGTATAGAGGAGCTCTGTTCACACTGACTGTACATATCTGTCCTAAATGTGTTCAGATTCTGTGTTTATAGTAAATACTATCCTGGCCAGACTCTACCATCATTTTGTAATACTCAATTAAAAAGATAAATCTGTTTACCCTAAACTAAGAAAAAACCCGACAATCAAGCTTTTTGCTGCCATCCAAAGTACTAGACAGTGTGTGTCTCCTGCATATTACAAACTTCCTTGCGGTACTGTTTGATCACATAGTTCTTCAAATGTTTCAGATTGAAGAAGTTCCGGGAGACTTCACCCAGGATGACTTGGCAGAAGATGATGTCATGCTACTTGATGCGTGGGAACAGGTACAGCTATATTTTGTCCATAACAGGAGACTGTTGGGAACTGACAGTAGTTGCTTTGAGAAATGGCAATTCAAATAATAAATAGGTCTGGGCTGTACTAGACTGTACTTAAGAGAAATTTCACAGAGTTTAGCAATAAAACGGATATATAGGGCAAGTTGATTTCTTTTTTCTTTTCTTTTTTTTTTTTTTCTTTTTTGAGACAAGGTTTCTCTGTATAGTCCTGGGTATTCTGAAACTCACTCTTTAGACTACCCTGGCCTTCACTCAGAAATCCACCTGCCTCTGCCTCCCAAGTGCTGGGATTAAAGGCGTGTGCCACCACCACCCACAAGTTGATTTCTTACTATGAAAACAAGTCTACAGCTTCCACATCTTATAGCTTTAGGCAAAAACCTCAATTTTTCATTTATTTATAAACTATATGTACTCATTGTTAATTTGCACATTCATTATGTTAGTAAGTACATGAATATGTGCAATGCTGTGGGAAAGACCAAACTACTGAGAATTTCAAGAAAATTTCCAAGGAGCCCATTCCAGTGGGGGGGAAAAAAAACCAGGGACAGAATAGGTTTGGAACTAAACAGCAAAATATGTTACTGTTTTATAGATCTTTGTTTTTTTTTTTTAATTAGATACTTTATTTACATGTCACATTTCCCAGTTTCCCCTCCAAAAACAAACAAACAAAAAAACCAACAAGAACAAACCCCTGTTCTTCCCTTTCCCTTCCCCCTGCTGACCACCCTACCCTCTCCTGCTTACTGGCTCTGGCATTCCCCTACACTGGGGCACAGAACCTTCACAGGGCCAAGGGCCTCTCCTCCCATTGATGTCTGACTTGGCCATCCTCTACTATATACATGCTGCAGGAGCAATCAGTCCCACCATGTGTACTCCTTGGTTGGTGGATTAGTCCCTGGGAGCTCTGAGGGTACTAGTTAGCTCATATTGTTGTTCGTCCTAAGGGGCTGCAAACCCTTCAGCTCCTTCGGTTCTTTTGCTAGCTCCTTCATTTGGGGACCCTGTACTCAGTCCAGTGGATGGCTGTGAGCCTCTACTTATGTATTAGTCAGGTACTGTCAGAGTCTATCAGGAGACAGCTATATCAGGCTGGAGTGCCCCTCCTTCAGTCTCTGCTCCATACTTAGTCTCTGCAACTACTTCCATGGGTATTTTGTCCCCCCTTTTAAGAAAGAATGAAGTGTCCACATTTTGGTCTTCCTTCTTCTTGAGTTTCTTGTGGTTTGTGGATTGTACTTCGTATATTCCAAACTTCTGGGCTAATAACCACTTATCAGAGAATGCACACCATGTGTATTCTTTTGTGATTGGATTACCTCACTCAGGATGATATTCTCTAGATCCATCCATTTCCCTAAGAATTTCATAAATTCATTGTTTTTAATAGCTGAGTAGTACTCCATTGTGTAGGTGTACCACAATTTCTGTATCCATTCCTCTGTTGAGGGACATCTAGGTTGTTTCCAGCTTCTGGCTATTATAAATAAGGCTGATATGAACATGGTAGAGCATGTGTTTCCTTACTACATGTTGAAACATCCTCTGGGTATATGCCCAGGAGTGGTATAGCTGGGTCTTCTGGTAGAACTATGTCCAATTTCCGGAGGAACCACCAAACTGATTTCCAGAGTGGTTATACCAGCTTCCAATCCCACCAGCAATGAAGGAGTGTTCGTCTTTCTCCACAACCTCTCCAGCATCTGCTGTCACCTGAGTTTTTTATCCTAGCCATTCTGACTGGTGTGAGGTAGAATCTCAGGGTTGTTTTGATTTGCATTTCCCTGATGACTAAGGATGTTGAACATTTCTTTAGGTGCTTCTCAGTCATTCGGTATTCATCAGTTGAGAATTCTTTGTTTAGCTCTGTACCCCATTTTTTAATAGGGTTATTTGGTTCTCTGGAGTCTAACTTCTTGAGTTCTTTGTATATATTGGATATCAGCCCTCTATCAGATATAGGATTGGTAAAGATCTTTTCCCAATTTGTCGGTTGCTGTTTTGTCCTATTGACAGTGTCTTTTGCCTTACAGAAGCTTTGTAACTTTATGAAGTCCCATTTGTTAATTCTTGATCTTAGAGCATAAGCTATTGGTGTTCTGTTCAGGAAGATTTCCCCTGTGCCTATGTGCTCAAGGATCTTCCCCACTTTCTTTTCTATTAGTTTCAGTGTATCTGGTTTGATGTGGAGGTCCTTGATCCACTCGGACTTGAGCTTTGTACAAGGAGATAGGAATGGATCAATTTGCATTCTGCTACATGCTAACCGCCAGTTGAGCCAGCACCATTTGTTGAAAATGCTGTCTTTTTTCCACTGTATGGTTTTAGCTCCTTTGTCAAAGATCAAGTGACCATAGGTGTGTGGGTTCATTTCTGTGTCTTCAATTCTGTTCCATTGATCTACCTGCCTGTTACTGTACCAATACCATGCAGTTTTTATCACAATTGCTCTGTAGTACAGCTTAGGATCTAGGATGGTGATTCCACCAGAGATTCCTTTATTGTTGAGAATAGTTTTTTGTCAAATAGATCTTTTACTTGCTTAGTTAGAGTTACACCAAGATATTTTATATTATTTGTAACTATTGTGAAGGGTGTTATTTCCCTAATTTCTTTCTCTGCCTGTTTATCCTTTGTGTAGAGGAAGGCCACTGATTTGCTTGAGTTAATTTTATATCCAGCTACTTTGCTGAAGTTGTTTATCAGGTTTAGGAGCTATCTGGTGGAATTTTTGGGGTCACTTAAGTATACTATCATATCATCAGCAAATAGTGATAATTTGACTTCTTCCTTTCCAATTCGTATCCCTTTGATCTCCTTTTGTTGTCTAATTGCTCTGGCTAGGACTTCAAGTACAATATTGAATAGGTAGGGAGAGAGTGGACAGCCTTGTCTACTCCCTGATTTTAGTGGGATTGCTTCAAGTTTCTCTCCATTTAGTTTGATGTTGGCTACTGGTTTTCTGTATATTGCTTTTACCATGTTTAAGTATGGGCCTTGAATTCCTGATCTTTCCAAGACTTTTATCATGAAAGGATGTTAGATTTTGTCAAAAGCTTTCTCAGTATCTAATAAGATGATCATATGGCTTTTTTTGTTTGTTTATATAGTGAATTAAATTGATGGATTTCTGTATATTGAACCATCCCCTCATCCCTGGGATGAGCCTACGTGATCATGGTGGATGATCATTTTGATGTGTTCTTTGATTCGGTTTGCAAGAATTTTATTGAGTATTTTTGCATTGATATTCATAAGGGAAATTGGTCTGAAGTTTTCTGTCTTTGTTAGGTCTTTGTGTGGTTTAGGTATAAGAGTAATTGTGGCTTCATAGAGCAAATTGGGTAGAGTACCTTCTGTTTCTATTTTGTGGAATAGTTTGAAGAGTATTGGTATTGGGTCTTCTTTGAAGATTTGATAAAACTTTGCACTAAACCCATCTGGTCCTGGGCTCTTTTTGGTTGGGAGACTATTAATGATCGTTTCTATTTCATTGGCAGGTATGGGACTGTTTAGATCGTTGATCTGGTCTTCATTTAACTTTGGTACCTGGTATCTGTCTAGAAAATTGTCCATTTCATCCAGGTTTTCCAGTTTTGTTGAGTATAGGCTTTTGTAGTAGGATCTCATGATTTTTTGGATTTCCTCAGTATCTGTTATGTCTCCCTTTTCATTTCTGATCTTGTTAATTCAGATACTGTCTCTGTGCCTTCTAGTTAGTCTGGCTAAGGGTTTATCTATTTTGCTGATTTTCTCAAAGAACCAGCTCCTGGTTTGGTTGATTCTTTGTGTAGTTCTTTTTGTTTCTATTTGGTTGATTTCAGCCCTGAGCTTGATTATTTCCTGCCTTTAACTCCTCTTAGGTGAATTTGCTTCTTTTTGTTCTAGAGCTTTCAGATATGCTGTCAAATTGCTGGTGTATGCTCTCTCCAGTTTCTTTTTGGAGGCACTTAAAGCTATTAGTTTTCCTCTTAGGACTGCTTTCATTGTGTCCCATAGGTTTGGGTATGTTGTGGCTTCATTTTCATTAAACTCTAGAACGTCTTTAATTTCTTTCTTTATTTCTTCCTTGACCAAGTTATCATTGAGTAGAGTGTTGTTAAGCTTCCACATGTGTGTGGGCATTCTATTGTTTATGTTGTTATTGAGGAGCAGCCTTAGTCCATGGTGATCTGATAGGATACAAGGAATTATTTCAATCTTCTTGTATCTGTGGAGGCCTGATTTGTGACCAATTATATGGTCAATTTTGGAGAAGGTGCAATGAGGTGCTGAGAAGAATATCCTTTTGTTTAAGGATAAAAAGTTCTATAGATATCTGTTAAATCCATCTGTTTCATAACTTCTGTTAGTCTCACTGCGTCTTTGTTTAGTTTGTTTCCATGATCTGTCCATTGCAGAGTGAGGGGTGTTGAAATCTCCCACGATTATTGTGTGCAGTGCAATGTGTGCTTTGAGCTTTAGTAAAGTTTCTTTTATGAATGTAGATGCCCTTGTATTTGGGGCATAGAGGGTCAAAATTGAGAGTTCATCTAGGCAGATCATACCTTTGATGAGTATGAAGTGCCCCTCCTTATCTTTTTGATCACTTTAGGGTGATAGTCAATTTTATTCGATATTAGAATGGCTACTCCAGCTTTTTTCTTGGGACCATTGGCTTGGAAAATTGTTTTCCAGCCTTTTATTCTGAGGTAGTGTCTGTCTTTGTCACTATGGTGGGTTTCCTGTATGCAACAAAATGTTGGGTCCTGTTTATGTACCCAATCTGATAGTCTATGTCTTTTCATTGGAGAATTGAATCCATTGATATTAATAGATATTAAGGAAAAGTAATTGTTGCTTCCTGTTATTTTTGTTGTTAGAATTCCGTTCATGTGGTTATCTTCTTTTAGTTTTGTTGGAAGATTACATTTTTGCTTTTTCAGAGATGTAGTTCCCCTCCTTGTGTTGGAGTTTTCCATTTATTACTCTTTGAAGAGGTGGATTTGTGGAAATATATTGTGTGGATTTGGTTTTGTCATGGAATACTTTGGTTTCTCCATCTATGGTAATTGGGAGTTTTGCTGGGTATAGTAGTCTGTGCTGTATTTGTGTTCTCTTAGGGTCTGTATGACATCCGCCCAGGATCTTCTGGCTTTCAGACTCTGGTGAGAAGTCTGGTGTAATTCTGATAGGCTTGTCTTTATATGTTACTTCGCCTTTTTTCCTTACTGCTTTTAGTATTCTTTCTTTGTTTTGTGTATTTGGTGTTTTGACTATTATGTGGTGAGAGGAATTTCTTTTCTGGTCCAGTCTATTTGGAGTTCTATAGGCTTCTTGTATGTTCATGCATCTCTTTCTTTAGGTTAGGGAAGTTTTCTTCTATAATTTTGTTGAAGATATGTACTGGCCCTTTAAGTTGGAGGTCTTCACTCTCTTCTATACCTATTATCCTTAGGTTTGGTCTTCTCATTGTGTCCTGGATTTCCTGGATGTTTTGGGTTAGGAGCTTTGTGCATTTTGTGTTTTCTTTGACTGTTGTGTCAATGTTTTCTATGGTATCTTCTGCCCCTGAGATTCTCTCTTCTATCTCTTGTATTCTGTTGGTGATGCTTGCATCTATGGTTCCTGACTTCTTTCTAAGATTTCTAACTCCAGAGTTGTATCTCTTTGTGATTTCTTAACTGTTTCTACTTCCATTTTTAGGTCCTTGATGGTTTTGCTTAATCCTTTCACCTATTTGTGCTTTCTTGTAATTTCTTAAGGGACTTTTATGTTTCCTCTTTAAGGGCGTCTATTTGTTTACCCGTGATCTCTTGTAATTCTTTAAGGGATTTTTTTGTTTGTTTGTTTCCTCTTTAAGGGCTTATATCTCTTTACCTGTATTCTCCTGTGTTTAAGGGAGTTATTCATGTCCTTCTTAAATTACTCTAGCACCATCGTGAGATATGATATTGCTTTTCCGGTGTTTTGGTATATTCAGGACTTGCTGTGGTGGGAGTGCTAGGTTCTGATGAAGCCAATTAGTCTTGGTTTCTGTTGGTAGGATTCTTGCGTTTGCCTTTTGCCATCTGTTGATCTCTGGTGTTAGATGTTCTTGCTGTCTCTGACTAGAGCTTGTTCCTCCTGTGGGTCTGTAAGCCTGTGTCAGCTTCTCTGGTAAAACCCAGGGGCAGATGGCTGTGGGTTTGTTGTCCCTCCTAGGTGGGGTCTAAGGTAGAAATGATCCTGACCAGGTTGCCCTGTGTCTTGTGAGGCCTGTGCCTCCTAGCTGGTCCCGCCTTAGAAAATCACTGGAGTGAAAATGGCAGATCTCAGTCCCTGGGTTAAAGCACTCCCTGAAGGCAGGCTCTCCACTTGCAGGGAAAGGGCAGAGAGGGCTGCGGATCCACTGCAGCAGTCACTCCTAGGTGTAGATGGAGGTAGAGAGGATCCTGTCCCAGCTGCTCTGCCACTTGTGAAGCCTATGCCTCCTGGCTGGTCCCACCTTTGAAAGTCACCGGAGAGAAAATGTTTTACAGATCTTAATTTAGGAGAAAAATCAGTGGTGACTTGATAGGTGCTATATGTACATGTACATGTATATACACACATACATGGTGGTACTATATGTATATATACATGTAAATGCACATATACGTACATGTGGTCTTTTAAAATCTTTAGGTAAATTAACAACCATGAAAAGTACAAACATATATGTTAATCAAATTATATAGAACAATATGTGAAACACTGGACTAAACCTACTTTTAGAATCAGCAACAAACTTATTTCAAATCCCTTTCTCTCTCTCTCTTACCTCCTCCTCCTCCTCCTCCTCCTCCTCCTCCTCCTCCTCCTCCTCCTCCTCTTTCCCTTCCCTTCCCCTTCCCCTTCTTCCCCTTCCCCTTCCCCTTCCCCTTCCCCTTC
>JADRCD010209552.1:0-13664 GCA_019843815.1 Montemys delectorum | reverse complement strand
TTTTTTTTTTTTTTTTTTTTTTTTTTTTTTTTTTTTTTTTTTTTTTGCGGGGGGAGGGGTTGCGAGAACCGAGTTCCGGGTGCACTTCCCACAGCTCAGGTAAGCCACCGAACACGGGGACCAGTTCCATTCCACTCCCGGTTAGAGTGATGGTCCTGGGTTCTATAAGAAAGCAGGCTGAAGAAGCCACAGGGAGCAAGCTAGTAAGCAGCACCCCTCCATGGCCTCTGCATCAGCTCCTGCCTCCAGGTTCCTGCCCTGCTCGAGTTCCTGTGCTGACTTCCTTGGGTAACGAATAGCGGTGTGGAAGTGTGAGCTGAACAAACCCTTTCCTCCCCCAGCTGCTTTGGTCATGGTGTCTCATCACAGCATTAGCCACCTAAAGCAGGACACAGAGTAAAGAAGCGTGTCACTTTGGTTTGAATGCTCTGACAGGCCGTGAGGTGGACGGTGATAGATAAGGGGAGATTTTGTCCAGTACTCCCTGCTTTTATTTGGGAAGTCTGTCAGGTCAGGCGGGGCTCAGCAGCAGTGGGAACGTATTGGGAAACCTCTCAACACGAAGGTGACTTTTTTTCCTATTCTTACTTGTGCTCTTCCCAGAAGCTCAGCGGCATAAGCAGCTTGCTGGGGTTGGAACTACTGTGTCACTCAAAAAGAGTGATTACTCCTTTTTTTTCTTCTTTTTTCTGTATTTGAAGAGGCCCCGGGCAATTTGAAAAGGTTAACACACCCTTGTATGTCCATGTTTAGTGGTAAGACCTGGATTTAACCTGCTTAAGGCAAGCCTTAACTAGGTTGGGTGAGATAGTCTCCTGCCGTGGAGTCTTTCCTGATCATCTTTCAATATCTGGATTTTACCCTTATTACTCTATCGCCACCTGCTGGTAAAAATCAGCACTGCATTCTTTTCCTTTTTAAAAAGATGCTGGTGGCATCTCTGGGTTTTGCCCAAAGTTCTTTAAATGTGGTTTTAATTGTTCCTCCTCGTGAAGGCTGCCACGGTGAGCATATTACTACTACTTCAGTGACCCCAGCTTCTTACTGTTGTCCCCAAACCCTCTTTCATCCCGCTTGGTGACAAATCTGAACAAATTCACAGTCATTTAATAGCCAGTCCTGAAAAATATTTGGACAGCTGAGATTCGGTGTGTTTTGGACTTTGTGGTAATGAGAAGTAAATGTGTGTTCAAGTGTCAAGGAGGGCCAGGGCAGTATGGGAAGGGGTTAGTCAGAAGACCATGCCGAAGCTGTCGAAAATAAGCAGGGTGTGCTGAACCCACCTACACTACAGTCCACCTACAGCCTTCTCTTATGGGAGGTTGACGTCATGAGGACTTACGCTGCCTTGACTCACACAGCAGAGTCTTGGGGGAGGGATGTATGCACACAGTCAGCCTGAAAGTGTCACTCAACAAAACAGGGAATTATTTTGGTGACAAGGTTTGGTTGGCCATCTCACAGATGAGTTAGAGCCAAGGAAAGTACTGTGTTCGGAGCAATTTCCAGTGCAAAGAACATTCAGGAACCATCAACATTTACCTAGAGCTTGTTCAATGTCAGCCAGAATTACCTTGAAAGCAATAAGTCATATTGAGCCTGAATTAGGTAAAGCTATGACCCTGTTGTGCATTTGGGGAAAGTAGGACACAAACATTTGCTTTGGTTGTAGTTTGAGGACAGGTCAGCAGGCTCCAGAGATTGAGCCTAATTTCCGTCCATCCATCCATCCAATCATCTATCCACCAATCTATTAATCTATCCCTCTATTAATCTCTCTCTTCCACACATACACACAGACACACTCACACAGACACACACACAGACACACTCACACAGACACACAGACACACACAGACACACTCACACAGACACACACACAGACACACAGACACACAGACACACACAGACACACTCACACAGACACACACACAGCACACAGACACACTCACACAGACACACACACAGACACACTCACACAGACACACACACAGACACACACACACACACACACACACATACACACACACACACAGAGGAAAGGACCACTGTTGTTCTAGCATCTCAGAGTACTTGATTGCACCATAGAAAAGCTTGGCCTAGCACCATCACCTATAACTCCCACTAATGTGGTTAAGTCTTCAAAAGGGACCTAAGATGATGGTCCCTGCCCCTCTGACACATCCCATGTGATACTGAGGCAGGTCTCGGTTCTCTCTGTTTTCCTGCACATCTGGAAATTGCTAGCATGGGACCCAAGAGGGAGCTACAACATATAGCCATCAGGACTATAAAATTTTATGGCCTGAAGCCCAGGTGGCCGGACAGGCCCCAGGTTCCTCCCTGCTGAGTCCCCAGGGTATAGTTTGGAGGAGGAAGTGGAAGGTTGATGGTGTAGCAGGCCTCCAGAGCTAAGGGATGCTAGTAGCCTCCCTTTCCTGGTTGTGCGTCCCTAGGGCAAGAGGGCAACACATTTCCCTCAGGCTTCCTTTTGCTATACACACACAGGATGTGCTAAGAGAATACAGGCCTAAGGCATTGGTGTGCCTGTAGCCTGTTGCATAGGCACTTTTAGAGACCACTGGGGACATTTTCTATCCCTGGGTGTGAGTTCATGCCAGGGAAGCATCAATGGCCCCAGGTTTACAAACGGGATATCCTCCAATACACACCATGAGATATTTATTTGGGACCTGGAAAATGTTTTTCATGGAAACACTAATTCCATGCTTAGATTTCCAGGCCAGAGAAGCTTATTTGACTCAAACAGAGCCCATGGGGCCATGCTTGATATTCTGACCTGGGTACACATACTCAAGTATGCGTAGACAGGATTCAGGTGGCCTGCTGACTCTAGAAGCAGTAGAACAGAGCGATTCCAGGGACTTGAGTAGTTGCAGGCTCGACAGGAGAGGAGCCAATTGTGAGGCAGTTTGCCCAGTTGGAGCCCGCACAGTTTTCAAATGAGCAGTAATTCTCAGACACAGGCATTGTGTTCTGCTCTGGGTGCAGGGCTCTACCACACACTGCAAGTCACGGAAGGATCCATTGGAGGAACTGGAGAGATCTACCCTAGAAATGACGAGACGTTAAGTTGAGGTTTATAGATTTGAAATTGTCTCTCGAATTGAAAGCCATTCAGAATCTCAGACTTTCTCTGGAAGTCTGAGGATGATTTGGTTATTGAAGACCTCAAAGAGGTTTTGATTCTGTGGGGATTAATTTTTTGCCTAGATGCATTTTATAGAATTCTTTGTAATTCTAAGATCTTATAGTTTATAGTTGGGGAACTGGGCAACTTGCTTGACATGTATGACATGCATGGCACGTGTGACATGTGTGGCATTTTTTGGCATGCATAGCATGCATGACATGTATGACACATGTGACATGCATGACATGTGTGACAATGCATGACTCATGTGACATGGGAGGCATCCACGACATGTGTGACACATACGACATGTGTGGCACATACGACATATGTGACACACGTGACATATGTGTGACACATGTGACATGTGTGATATATGTGTGACACATGTGACATGGGAGACATTCGTGACCTGTATGACATGTATAGCACGTGTGACATATGTGGCATGTATGGTGTGCATAGCATGTATGACCCATGTGACATGCACGACACATGTATGACACATGTGACACAAAGACATCCATGATGTGTGACAGGTATGACATGTGTGACATGGTAAGAGCAGACTGGAGACCTAACAGCCCCAGATGTACTTACCCACCTTGACTCAGTGTATACAGATAGTCCCTCCTGTCTGCAGGAGCCTTTGTGGGATTCCATGGCTATCCATTTCTGCACATCTTTGGGCTGACAAGGACATGCTGAGAATTATGGGAAGGTCTGAGTGGTTCAGGGCAGTTGTGTGGATGATGGCGTTCTAGTTTCCTCTTTGTTGCTGAGATACAATATACTCTGAGCTAAAGCAACTGGGAGGAAAGGGATTTGTTTGTCTTACACTTTCAAGTTGTAATCTGTCATGGCAGGAAGTGAGGGAAGGATTTCAGACAGGAATTCAAAGGCAGGAACTGTGGAGGAATGGTGCTTGCTGGTTTGCTTTCCAGGCTCAACCTTAGCTAGCATTCTTATAGCCCAGGACTCCAAGACTAGGGAATAGTGCTGCCTGTTGTGGACAAGGATCTCCGACATCAATTAAAGATCAAGACCACTCCCCACAGACCGGCTCCCAGGCTGTTCTGATCTGGGCACTCCCTCCACTGTGAGTCTCATGTGAGTCTAGGCTGAGTGGGTCCAATTGATGGTTAAGCCTAACTAGGATAATTAATTAGTGAGATGGGAAAGAGCTGAAGAAATGAACAAGATCCGGGTAGAGAGAGCTAAGAACATTTTTATAGGTCTACATATTAGTATTAGAAACATGAAGAAGACTGAAGAGGAAGCAGAGACTCAGAGAACAAAAGAACTGGAGGATGATTTGATTAGAAAAAAAGCAACGGGCCCAAATGCATTCGCTAGAACAGAACTTCGAACCAATCCAAAGGTGATCAGGCCGCAGACAAAAGGGAGCTGGAGCCTGGGGATGCAGCCTGGTTCCCGTCCACCCTGAACTCATGTCCGACTCAAATGGTGCAGCTTGGTATTTGCATTTTATCCCAGAAGCCAGCCTGCAGATTGCTTGGGTGGGAAATCTCTGGAGGGGGACATAAGGTAATATAAACCCTTAGGCCCCTGGCTTGATTGAAGCATCCTTTTGGCCTTACTGAGAACAGACAATCCAAAGATATTTCCTGAGGGCTAAAATGACTTGGTGTGCCCTGACAGTCTGTTGACCTGGAGTTGAGCTGGAGAAACCAAGGGCCACCATGTAGATCTGTTTTAGGATACAAGACTAGAAGGGGCAAGTGGTTCGCCCAGGCTGATATCTGCTCTAGTAGACTTCTGTAAAAAGCCTCTGGAACCTGGCCTTTGGGTCCCTGTGGGGATTCTAGAGGCTCAGCAGATCTACACACAACCGCTGACTGCTTCTTTCTCTTGTTCTGTCCCCAGCTGAGAGTGGCTCTGGTTCTGCTGGGTTCTCTGTGGTTGTCGTCACCTCGGGGGTTGTAGAGGAGGCAGACATCGTGGTCAGGGGAACAAGAGGAGCAGATGGCCCATGGCTTGGTCAGTTCTGGTCCTGAAGCCAAGATGATAGTATACCTTGGCAGAAGTGTTGGTATGCAGCTTATGGAGACCCTGTTAGTCCTGGTGGGGTGTGTGTGGATGGCAGGGGGATAGATCATATTCTCTTACCTTGTGTCAAACAAAACAGAAGCTATGGGGCTGGAGAGGTGGCTTAACGGTTGAGAGCACTTGCTCTTGCAGAAGCTGACGGGGGTGGGGAGCGTAGACTCCCAGCATCCACATGGTGGCCCACAACCATCCACAACCCCAGTTCCAGCAGATGCAGTGCCCTCTTCTGACCTTTGCAGGCACCAGGCATGCATGTGGTACACATACATACTTGTGGGTGAACATCCACACACATTTCAATTAAATAAATAAGCAAATCATAAACATCAGGGTATGTGTGTGTGTGTGTGTGTGTGGGGGGGATCCAAATACCTCTTCATGGCAGGCCTGGCCTCTATTCCTCATGTCCTCAATGGGAATAGCATAGTTTTAGTCAGCCAGTCAGCTCCCAGAGCAGGTCTGGTGGGAACCTGTGGGAAGCACCTGTCCTGCTCTGCCCCTTTCTGCTCTCTGTGAGCTTCAGCAGAGCTGCAGCCTCTGTTGCAGCCCCAAGCTATTAAAGGCTGCATGGAAGTGAAGAGAGATGAGCCGTGCCCGAGTGTTGCAACTCGCAGGCATGCCCCATGCTTCTTTCCCTGAAGCATAACCGATGTCCCCAACCAAGATGTTCTCTGCCCTTTCCTGGGGGATGATAAAAATTTCCCTTGATCTTTTAAGTGAGTTTCCCCAAGCATGAGCCCCAGAGAATATCTCTTTTCAGCCTTCTAAGAGCCTGGTTATTGAATCCTTAGGAATCACCATCACGACCTGTACACAGTCGCCTCTGGGAAAGGGAGATCGGGCAAAGGGCTGGCTTACTTAATGTCTTCCTTATGTTCCATGCAGGTTTCTTCACAGACCTGAGGGCAGAGCATTGTGTTGGCCCAACTATTCTATTAGCTCAAAATCAAATGGCAAGGATTCAGGTTGCTGGACACATGCAGGGCAGCATTGAGCAGGACGGCTGAGGCTGCACCTGGACTGGCACCAGGACTGTGTAGGCTGCTTGTGTAGGTGGTGGGGGACCACGGACCTGGAAGCGCAGTTGTACTGCGAAGAGCATGAACGTGAATCTAGCTAGTTCTCATTCTTTCCACAAGCCAACCCTGCAAGTCTAGACTAGGGTCAGAACCAAGACAAAGCCTTTGTGAAGTTTGAACCAGCCCTGGAGGAGGCATTGGAATGGAAAATAAATAAATAGACAGACAGTCAGATGGATAGATAGAATAATCAATCAATCAATCAACCAATCAATCAATTAATCAATCAGACTGAATTTAGAATAGTGGCTAGATAGTCCAGGCACTAAGCCCTTATTCATAAGGGTCATATTTCTTAAATTTCTTTGTTCTCAAAAATAATTCTCCCTCGGCTGTGCCACTTGTGGAGATGTTAAAGCAATCCTTCAACAGAAATGTCGCTTAACATTTAGCCATTTGCTGAGGCTGCATAAACACGGAGTTGATACAAATCATTAGCTTTCAGTCGTTTTTTTTTTTTTTTTTTTTTTTTTTTTTTAGAAGCGTCCACTGGGTTAGCCTTGATTACTCTGGGAGAGTCAACTGCATTTCATTGCTTCCTGGGTAGCTTCTCTGAAGGAAGGCTTGGCAAGGAGAAGGGAGATAGACGAGCTTGCAAAGAGAACCGCAGGACCCCTTGGAGGAGGAAGTCAACGGAGGGAAACAAAGACCCATGCTTCATAGTGAGGATGAAGGGAAAGGTGATGAGAAGAGTCTAATTTCCTTTGGGGCTACCTGTGGTGCATTTTTTTCTCCTTTTGGCTTTGCTTCAGTCATGGGACGTGAACTCAAAGCAGCTTTATTATCTGTACAAGTCATAAGACTAACACAGACTCACTGTAAAGAAGTTATCTCCATATACTATGCATGGCAAGAAGCCGTCCTTGGTTTTTCTATCTAGCAGCTGCTGGCCTCTGATTTTGGTATGTAGCAATACAACCCTTGCTCTGTGCACACGTTCTCACGTACAACGCACAAGTGCAGGACTAGGCTGGAAGCCTGTGTTGTACCTCACTTCTTTAGCTGAGCAACGTCCCACAGGCCAGTCTCACACCAGCCAGTGCCTATGCATACCAGCTTTTTAAAGGCTAGCATTGGCAGTCATGGGTTTAGTTATAGCGATATATATATATCATTATTGCCTATATATGTATCATTATTACCTGTACTCATTTCATCCCCCCCATCATCCCTCTCTTCTTGGGGTCCTTCTCCTTAATTTAGCCTCAGATAATCCCCCATCCTGATGTAACACACACCCTGTTACCCTTTCACCTAAGAAAGGGTGGTTCTGTTGTCTGTCTACCTTCCTCCTTTCAGACGTTTTCTCTCTGAGTCCATGTTCTACTTGCGTCTCTCTCTGCTCCTCCCACACCCCCAAATCTAGAGTCCACATATGGAGGAACACACAGAACATTTCTCTTTTGGACTCTGCCTTATTTTTCTGAAAATGATGATCCCTTCTATCCCCCTTCTATCCCCTCCATTTTTCTTGAAAACGCCGTAGCTGGATTTTTCTTTATGGCCAAATAGCATTTTGCAGAATACATGTGGCTCACTTTCTTCTGCACTCCACTCAGCAGCTGTATGGTATGTTTACCTGTATTTCTAATGATGGCGAGTAAACCTTCATTTCCCTTCCCGTGAACACATCCCATGCCCGTTCTCCTCACCCTTGGATAATACTTACCTTCCACCTCTGTCTTAGAAGTGTGGATTCTGTCATTTATCCACACTCATAGTATAAACTCTCTCTATCTCTCTGTCTCTGTGTCTCTGTCTCTCTCTCTGTATGACACCTTTCTGTTTAAATGGCATGTGTTCAGTTCCTGATACAGTTGCATATATTTTTAAGAATATATTTATTGGCCATTTGTAGTTCTAGTGTAGCTTGCCCGGTCCTGGTCTTTCTTCATTTTTTTTTTTCCTTTAGGAACGTTTGTCTTTTAAAAGATTGGGGTTTAAGAAAAACTTTCTTCAGACATTTTATGGAAGAAAAACTTTCACAGGCGGCAGACATATCAAAGAGGAGTTCACTGACCCCCCCACCCCCCTTACTCTCTTCCTCTTCCTTGCCCAGGCTGGGCTGGAAGGCAAATGAATGGCTCTGCCATTTCTATGCCTTGTCACTAGGCGGCGCTCTTTACCCCTATGGTCTATTTGTATTGTGTATACATTTTTAATGCTAATCAGCAGTGGCCACCAAAATGCTTCTTACAGTGAGCCTAACCAGGAAAACAATACTACAAGCAACCACTTCTCTGCTTTATAAACCTGAGAGATCACAGCTGATTGGACAGATCGTCTCTCTTTGCAGACATCTTTTCTAACTATGGCAGCGGGTGATCTGGCCCTCTGGGTGGCTCTCTCTGGTGCTGGGTGCTCCTGGGGGCACTGGAATTATCTTGGCCTCTTCCATGAAGACAGTCTTATTCCTGCCCTGTGAGCCGACTCTGTCCCTTTGGCTCTTGGCTTAGTAGTCCTACCCTTGGCTTGTACATTCATGAGTCAGCGAAAGGATCATAATGTTCAACCTCCTCTTCCTGGGCATCCTCCCACACCCGAGCGAGCTTTCACACACTGAGAGAGCTCTGGTCTTTCCTAAACATTTATTTTCTTTGTTGTTAACGGCCCGCTAAGGCAAAGGTTCTCAATCTATGGGTCGTGACTCCTAGGTATTGTATATCTGATGTCCTGCATATCATGTTTATATTATTCATAACACCAACACAGTTATCATTATGAAGTGGCAATAAGAAATACTTTTCTGACGGGGGTCACCACAACATGAGGGACTGCATAAAGTGTCGGAGCGTGAGGAAGGCTGAGAACCACTTGGAGTCTTAAGATGCGATGTTCTGTCTGAGCAGAACCTTTGGACCTCCACGTAGAACAAAGGACTCTCAGGCCTCAAACCCACGGCCCCTGGTCTAGCTACCCATGTGTCAGGTGTCCTAAGCTGAAGGGATTGGCTCTGCACCTTAGTGTGTGGAGGTGGGGTACTCCCTGAGATAGCCCAAGATCCTAGAATGGTTTCTAATGCAGAAGAGACATTCAAAATATTTCTTAAATGAATCCGGCTTTGCTTGAACATCCCAATTACATTTGCTTCCAGACTCTTTCCGTTTCAGTCACACATATAAAAGGGAGAAATAGCAACTGGCTTCTCGGTCGATACTCTAAGGAATGCTTTCTTATCCCTGGCAAACTATTCCAGCTTTTTAGAATTTAAAAGGTAGTTCTTTATCTACCAAATATTATTTCCTGTAGTTGGGTTAAAGTGTCACAGCAACTTATACTCCTAGTCCATTTTATCACATGACCTCACATTAAGAATGTATTATATTTTATAAAAGGGCAGCAGACCACTTAAATCATCATTAATGGTCAAGCTTATGGATCATCTTCCTGAGGCACTACACATGGTAGAGGGGTTAGGTTTCGTCCATTTGACAATGGAACAGGATGTGGGACCAAAAACTTCACATTGAGAACTACAGACTCAAAGTACAAAGTAAATCTCATGTTTATGTAAGTTTTTATTTTAAAGAGAGTCATTCATAAAAGTAGATAGATGTTTATCTAGGACAGTGCATCTCAACCTCCCTAATGCTGCGACCCTTTAAGACAGTTCCTCATATTGGGGCGACCTCGGCCCTAGCATTATTCTCATTGCTACTTTAGAACTGTCCTTTTGCTACTGTTATGTAATTGTATTGTTATTGTAATGCAAATATCTCTATTTTCTGATGGTCTTAGGTGACCCCTGTGAAAAGGTCACTGGGTCACAACCCACGCATTAAGGACAGCTGATACAAGACCAAGAAGGTGGTGGCTCAGGTTCACAGGAACAAGGCTTCTTTAGGAATGGTGAACCTTTGAGAATTCGATTGTAGCGATGGCCGTGTAACTGTATGGACACCACCCCCTCCCTGCCTAAGAACCTTAAGTGGGCGGATTGTATGGGATGTGAAGAGCAGCTCTGTACAACTGTCCCTTTACATGGACAAATGCATTTGGTCATCCACATCTGCTCCTTTCCTTGGCTGCAGCATGCTTTCGAGTGGACAATGCCACGTTTGAGAAGTCCTCTGTCCCTGCCTACTCGGGCGCCTGTCTTAACAGCTGTGGTGCCTGCTGCACGGAGGCCTCTCCCTTTCCAAGGACTTGCCCAGCAACATGTGGGTTGCAGAGAAGCGGGTGCTGTGTGAGCACGAACAGAGAACACTGGCAGGCTGGGAGGCTGCTGTCCAAAGCCCCTGTCCCAAAGCCAGAAGTAACAAAGCCACTGCCAGGTTGGGAGCCACTACTTCAGGTTTTTTTTGAGGAGTTTTCAGCCAAATTGGCATCAAGACTTCCAAGCTGTCAGTATAGCTAAGAAAACAAGCCACACACTCACTGTGCTGTTACATAAGGTGCCCTCTGGGAGAGATAACTACCGATTCAGAGACTAGAATGTATTGGAAAGAATGGAGGGGTCAAAAGGCAAGCACTCGGGGTGTCATAGAGAAAAGCTCTGGTTCCACTCCTATGAGTCCTAGTTACCCAGCACCCCAGATCACTTCTCTTCTGCTGCCAGGTATCAATAACTTGTGTTACTATTAGTGTAATAGAAATAACAAGAATAGGATGCGGTGGAGAGCATGTACCATGTATTTCAAAACGTTACAAAAGTATTTTTATGAGTCTCTGATTTGGGTCATTTAGGCCACAACGTCCAGGAGGTATTTGTGAAACAGTGGAATCGCCGCCAAGTGTATGATAAAGTGTGTGCTCTACCTGGCCCGCGGACGGCACGTGTGTGTGCACCCTGACGTTTACTATTAGTTACGAAATTAAATAATTAAATTATATCAGGGAAGCTCAGCAGACTCCAATCTTGCCACTTTACCCTGGTCAATGTGTGGTCCTCCACAGCTCCTACCATGCTGATGTGTTTGCCGATGGCAGGAATTCCAGGCGTTGGAGTTCGGATTCCTGCTCTGCTTGCTCACCCGAGTGACCTCAGGCTCCTTCCCTTATCACCTTTGTCCTCAGGTTAGTCACGATGATAACAATGGATTTGTTTAAGTTAGAAGTCAAATAGATCAGCTCCATGGAGTCGTTGTGACCCAGTAAGCTAATATGTGTGAGTTACTCAGAAAAATGCCCCCAGTGCGTTGAAAGTGTGACTTCTCCTGTGGAAAACCAAAGGATGCATACACAGATGCCGAGGCTCTGCTAGGGAAGAGGAGGGTCAGGCTCAAAAAAAGGAAGTCCTGGGAACTTCCTCCCAGAAGGAAAACCTGTCAGCAGATGGGAACTACTCAGAGAAACCTTCTGAGATAACAGTGAGCCCATTGCACAACTTCCCACCCCTCCCCTCCCCCCCCACCAGAAAACTATTTGAACTGACCCAGGTGCTTTTTATCTCTGGGTGGTGAAGACTAAAGCCTGTGAATGTGACAGCAGATACAGCACTGTCTGCCCTCCTAAAGGGAGTCTTTTGACTCTAAAGGCTTCTGGGTGTGGGTATTTATTACTTAAGGGAACAAAGTCCAGAGCACAATGGTCAGAGCGAAGCCTACTCTCTTTTTCAAATGAACTTCTGGAGGGAGGAATGGTGATGTTTGTACCTAATGGGCATGCTGTCTGACCTTCTCCAGTAAGACAGTGGTAATTGTGTTTTGAACCTGAAAGACAGAACCTGCTGCCTCCCACCCTGGTGAAGGTCTCACAGACTCTAGCTGACTCACAGTCACTAGCTGAAAGGGTAAGAGCTGGGTACTACATCCCCAGATCCCCCAACAGCGGTTCCTCGAAGGATATACCATTCTGCTCTTGTGGTACACAGCGATACATGGCCAATCTACTCACCCATCTCCTGACTCCTGTGGCCCACCGGTTGGGGTCTGGGGCTGCTGGTGACAGATGCTGCAAATGGCTTAGAGGTGGCTCTGTGGGTGGCCTCAGCCACTGGGGTAGCTAGAGCCTGTGTCAGGGTGACGGGCTGTATGGTTGTCCCTGGAATAGATGGCTTCTCATAGCCTTTTGTGGTCTCACCTGTAAGAAAACAAGGGTTGCATTGGAGTCCACAAAACAGCCTGTGGGACTTAGAGGACCAGAACTCAAATAAACATTCACTGAACACCGCTGGCTTTTAGCGGAGACTTGTGCTAGTTGCTGTGGAAGGCAGAATCTATATAAACAACTTGTACAAATTTAGAGCAATAAGCCGATCGACAAAGATTAAACAACACATTTAGGTTACAGTTCAAAACCATAGCAACACAGAAAAGGCGGAACTCGGTTAGTTGCCAGATTATTTTGCCAGGCCCCATGAGCAACGATTTGGTTTCCTTCCTAACATCTATTTCTCTTTCTCCCCATTCTATAACCTTGCTATCTTGGTTGAAATTGGCCTATGGATGCACAGTACTTCCAGCACCTCCACTATGGCTCGCTCTTACAGAATGCATGGTGGTTTAAGTTGGTTCCTGAGCAGTCAACTGACTTCTGACCTCAGATGTCTTGCCAATAGTTGGGATTATGGAACTAACTCAATGGCGAGGACCATCTAGGCTCTCGTAAGCTACGAAGGTTTAGCTTGTGTCTGGCCGTAATCCTTTCATAGCCTCCCAGCTGCGTATGCTGACTTTGGGACATTTCACTTCCCATAACTCTCTCTCATCATCTCCCTGCCCTAGAGCCCTTTCCCGCAACAAGTCCCCTCCTACTTTGATGTCCTATATTTGAGTCACTGAGTTTGGTTTTGGCTGCTTGCATGAGTATGAGTGGAAGGCTATTTTAAGATTTATTTTAATTCTTGATTATGTACATGTGTGGGATTATGCATTTGAGTGTAGTGTCAGGGAAGGCCGCAAGAGGGAATCAGATCCCATCCTTTAGAGCTAGAGTTATGGGTGTTTGTGAGTTGCCCTACATGGGTACCGAGAATCAAACCCAGGTCCTCTGAAAGAGCAGCAAGTTCTTTTAACCACTGAGCCGTCTCTGAGCCTGAGTGTGAAGTCACTTTACAGTGTGGGGAGCTGATCCAAGGGTCTAGTTGCAAAGCAAGTCTCAATTTCTTGGTGCTCTGGTTGCTCAGAGAGTCTCCCTGAGGTTTAGGACAAGGGAGGTTACCTCATGAATGCTAGAAACTAAACTGGAGACCTTGGACCAGGGCCATAAAGAGACATAATGGTCCCCCTCATGATCAGTCCCCTCAGCTCTGGGTCTATTGCCAGTGGCTACTGGGCATCAAGTGGAGTATGTCACCTTCTATAACTGGAGATCTGGTGTCCTGGTGTTGCTGTAATACACTGCCCTAAACTTGGAGGCTTAAAGCTACAAGGTTCTATTTTTCTTATGGTTCTGGGCCCAGGATTTCAAAATAAGGACTA
>JADRCD010209551.1:0-11976 GCA_019843815.1 Montemys delectorum | reverse complement strand
GCAAATCAAAACAATCCTGAGATTCTACCTCACACCAGTCAGAATGACTAGGATAAAAAACTCAGGTGACAGCAGATGCTGGAGAGGTTGTGGAGAAAAAGGAACACTCCTTTATTGCTGGTGGAATTGCAAGCTGGTACAACCACTCTGGAAATCAATTTGGCGGTTTCTCTGGAAATTGGACATAGTACTACCAGAGGACCCAGCTATACCACTCTTGGGCATATACCCAGAAGATGCTCCAACATGTAATAAGGACACATGCTCCACTATGTTCATAGCAGCCTTATTTATAATAGCCAGAAACTGGAAACAACCCAGATGTCCCTCAAGAGAGGAATGGATACAGAAAATGTGATACATTTACACTATGGAGTATACGCAGCTATTAAAAACAGTGAATTTATGAAATTCTTAGGGAAATGGATGGATCTGGAGGATATCATCCTAAGGGAGGTAACCCAAACACAAAAGAACAGAGGCATATCTTAATCCCATAAGTCAGACGTGTCTGGTCCTACCTTCACCTCCTTCCCAATCCCTAGTCATGTATCCAGAGAGAAGAAAGGAAGAGTAGAAAGAGGTGAAGGGTTTTTTTTTTTAACCTTCTGAGACATGGTGAAAATATTTTAGTTTCTATCAGCTTGAAAATAGTTACATGATCCTGATCTTAAAGACAGTGGTAGGGGTTGGGAGGGACATGTAACTTAGTGCATGAAAACATTTATGGCCCAAGTATGAGGATCTAATTTTGTTTTGTTTTGTTGTTTTTAATTGTAAAATTTGAATTTTATTTCATTTTTTTAATTAGGCATTTTCTTTAGTTACACTCCTTTCCCAGTTTCCCCTCCAAAAAACAAACAAACAAAAACAACAAAACAAACCCCTGTTGCCTCCACCCTCTCCATGCCTGCCACCCCACCCTCTCCCACTTATTGGCCCTGGCATTCCCCTACACTGGGGCACAGATCCTTCACTGGGCCGAGGGAGGACCTAATTTTGAATCCTCAGAATGCACCTAAAATCAGAAACACAGCTCTATGTGTTTATCTAAAGCACCTCTATGGGAAATAGGAGGAAGTTACAGGAGAATCACAGGAAAGCTCTTCGACCAGTTCCCTTGGTATGTGAAGTAGGGAGAAGATAAGGACTACCATACCGGTTGTCTTCTGAGCTCCACATGTGTGCCTTTCTTTGCACATGAGTGCATACACACACACATACACATACACATGAATACATATAAAACTCAGTAGCAAACCTTCAAGATGAAAATGAATTCTGTAGAAATACAGTGTCTCTGGTTACATTCTAACTTGGAGAAGTCATGAGATTACTATAAGTATTGGGATTCGAAATAATTTAATAGATGAGATAAACAGTCTTAGAACCCATGTGACTCTTGGGAGGCTCAGCGCTGAGGATGGCTTCTCCTCACGTTTCATTTGATACTCTCTCCTCACATCATACTAAACAATCATCTCTAGAACAAGTACCTCGATCATCTTCAAAAAGCTCAACTTAACAACTGCGTAGTTAACAGCAACTTCGTAATCAACATCATTGCCCTAGTTTGCTTTCTATTGTTGTGTTTAAACACTGGATAAAAATTGGAGAGGAAAGTGCTTTTTTGCATTTTGCAGGTTGCCCTCTGTCATGGAGGAAGCCAGGGGACCAGCTCAAGCAGGAACCTGGAGGCAGCAGCTGAAGCAGAGGCCATGAAGGAATGCTGCTTATGTTCTTGCTCCTTGTGGCTTACTTAGCCTGTTCTCATATCCACCCAGGACCACTTTCTGAGCTATGTCACTACCAAGAGAGGACTGGGCCCTCGAACTCAAACATTAAACAAGAAAATAACCCAGCTGACTTGCCCATAAGAAAATCTGCTTGAAATACTTCCTCAGTTGAGGTTCCCATTTCTGGGGTGACTCTAGACTGTGTCAAGTTGACAAAAACTAACCAGAAAAATGCTATCAACTTGACACATAAACACATCACTATTAAACCACCCTCTTTTTCTTGTTTATCTCCAAGATCTCAGGTTAGTATCACATTATAAAACATGGTGCAACTTTAAAAATCTATATTTTTTAAGAATCCCAACACTTTAAAAGTTCAAAGTTTCTTAACTGTGGGGTCCTGCGAAATCTTAAAAAATTACATGCTTCATTTCAAAAGGAAAGAGCAAAGGCCTAAAATCAATCAGATCAAAGCAGAACCAAATTCATCAGTGCCAGTGGCTCTATGTGCAGTATCTGGGATCATTCTAATGGACTTGAAACATCCAGCCTTCCAGTTGTGCACCAACAGCATAACCATGTTCTCATAGGCTGACTCTACTGCATTCAGCTACCACCCCTGGTTGAAGTTCCACAGTCCTGACTTCTTCAATATGCTCTTATTTGGGGTCTCTACTGCAACTGAGGCTACACCAGATGGTCTCCTAATGTTCCTTTTCTACCTGATGCCAAGCCTCAGTCTCTCTCTATGACCCCTTAAATCTTGCAGCTTTTGTTCTGTCAAGACCAATACCATATGGGAGACTCTTCCATATCGTATGCAGCTTTTCACCACACTGGACCACACCTTCTGTGTGCTGGCCCGAGGAAATTCTTCCAAGATTTCACCTCAGTGATGCTGTTCTCTTATTAATTATACCTGATTCATAGCCTCAGTCGACAAGAAATGATTGTCCCAGTAAGTGAGGTTTCACTTCTACAGATTCTGAGTTTAAAACACAAGTGGACTCACAGAGTCTTTGCTTCTTTGTGAAACTTCAGAACTCAGGCCAGTATCATCTCAATGGTCCTCTTTTCCAAGATCATATAACAGCTCACATAAGTTCTGAGCACTCAGAAATTCTTCCAAAATCCTCTAAAAACTACATGGTCATGTCCTTTACACTAATGCCCCACACTTAGAACCGATCCCTGCTTTCATTTGCTTTCTTTTGTTGTAATAAAACACTGGTAAAACCACTTGGAGAGGAAAGGGTTTAAGGTTAGACTCCATCATCATGGAGAGCCAAGGAAAGAGCTCAAGAGTAACCTGGATGCCAGAAGTAGAGCAGAAGCCATGGAGGAATGCTATGTGATGGCTTTTGCTCCATGGCTTGTCCAGCCTGCTCTCTTATACCACACAGGACCACTAGCCCAGGGGTGATATCAAGCATAATTGCCTAGGCCTTCCTACGTCAATCATTAATCAAGAAATTCATAACAGACTTGCCTACAGGTCAATCTGATTAAGATAATTCCCCTCTTAAGGCCCCCTTTCCCAGGTGACACTGTTTTGTATCAATTTGACTATAGCTAACCAACACAACATCCTACTGTATGACTTTCCTCAGAGCTGGCAAGTTTTTGTACTTTATCCTCCATAAGTATTTACAAGGAAAGAAAAATATTCACAGCAGATCAGAGTAACTAATCCATATATGAGGTCATTATTTTAAGTCTGATTAGTAATTAAAATCTCCAAGAATCAAAACTCAAATTCTCCAGATTGTAAATGCTTATCTCTTTACCCAGTCTTACCTGGTACATGACCCCAAAATGCTAGATATCAGAGAAGGATCCACCTCATCTCTGATGAGACATTAATGAGACAATGTCTGGTTTTATTAAATGTTATAAATTATTCATAAACCATCTATTCTGGAAACTAAAATATAGACATTTTCATATTATAATCATCAATACTACATGAGATTAGCCTGGGGGTCACCTAGAGGGGCCTAGGGGACCATCACATGTCCCAGAATAATTTGTGTAGAGTTGTTGCAAATGACACCCATTGGTGGCAGGAGACTACTTTTTCTTTGGGGGGAAATATCCGTTTTAAAAAAAGTTTATTTTCACAATATTCCTTTGTTCCTCTGCCCTATGAAATAGGGCTTTTCCTATCATGAATATGTTAAATAAAAACGATGACTTTTAGGTACCCAAAATAAACATGATTTAACTCAGAATAATGCAGTGAAGAGCTGTGCAAAATTATTTTGACATAAGAAGAAACCTTATTCCTTCAACTTCTGACTGTGTAAAATATACTTGGAGATGACTTTATTGTTGTGCTTATTGACAGCAACACATCAAAAACACATCCACTCCCTGCGATGAAAAGGCCAAGCAGTCCCAAGATGCTTTGCACGTTGTAGGTGACACTGGAAAGTGTGTTGCTGTTCTTAGAAGCCTTTGTACAAACTTCAGAGAAATAATTCTCATCTCAAAGAGCAGAATTAAACCCTGAGCTGCTCACCCAGGAGTGTTCTTAGCTCTCATGTGTTTAATGAGAGTGAAAAGTGTTTACTGTTCTAACTGTGCCAATCATGTGACTTTGGCTACTCATTGTGTCTTGGGTTGAGATGTGACTCCCAAATTCACAAGTTGAAGCCTGATCAGTGTGTCCTTGTCTGGAGGTATGGTCCTAAAATGGCAATCAAATCAATGAGGACCTTAAGGTAAGCTGTGATCAAAATGATTGGGTGTTTAGGTGTTAGGGCGGAGCCAAACCAGAATGGGATCATTGAATAGAAAGGCAGAGGTCCATTCAGAGTCCAGCCAAGGAATGCCTAATTCTGATATCATACCAGAGAAGCCCAGAAGGATTTCTGGGCAGACTCTCCTCACAGCTCAAAGGAACAAGAAATGTTCAGCTGTTGTGTAGGGTTTCTGAATTCCAGAAGTGGAGACAATTGATGTATTTGGTGTAAACCATCTCTGTGTGATGTCTCCCTGCCTGGGTTTCATGGTACCAGATCCTTCTTGTTACCATGGGCTCGTATGCATCCATCTTCACTTCTCCACAGATTATCCACAGACCTCACTATTTGAAGCTTTTCAGTGTTTATTAAAACAAAACATGCTCAATGGCATGCTGGTCAGCCTTTCCTTTATCTTGGGATGACTGCAGAGCCCTGACCTGGTGTTTACCTCAGAGGAAGGCAGTCATTGCATCTTCACATTGTTCCTCTTTGTCCTTGAGTTTGAAATGCTCACTGTACTGCATTTCAGTCTTTGCATTTTTATGTTGATCTCTTTTAAAACATAAATGTCTGCAACTGCAATAATTGCTTCTTTTTTCTTTTTTCTTAGATATTTTCTTTATTTACATGTCGTATGATATCTCCTTTCCCAGTTTCCCCTCTGAAAAATAAAATAAAATAAAATAAAATAAGGACAAAAAAAAAAAACAAAACAAACAAAAAAAACCCTGTTCCCTCCCCCTCCCCCTGCTCACCAACTTACCCTCTCCTGCTTCCTGGCCCTGGCATTCCTCTACACTGGGGCATAGAACCTTCACAGGACCAAGGGCTTCTCCTCCCCTGGATGACCATCTAGGCCATCCTCTACTATACAAATGCTGCTGGAGCCATGAGTTCCACCATGTGTATTCTTTGGTTGGTTGTTTAGTCCCTGGGAGCTCTGAGGGTACTAGTTAGTTCATATTTATGTTTGTCCTATGGAGTTGCAAACCCTTCAGCTCCTTGGGTCCTTTCTCTAACTCCTTCATTGGGGACCCTGTGTTCAGTCCAATGGATGGCTATGAGCCTCTACTTCTGTATTAGGAATAATCACTTCTTTAAAAAAAAAAGATTTATTTATTTATTTTATGTCCATACACACTTGCTGACTTCAGACACACCAGAAGACAGTGTCAGATTCTGTAACAAATGGTTGTGAACCACCATGTGGTTGCTGGGAATTAAACTCAGGACCTCTGCAAGAGCAATCAGTGCTCTTAACCTTTGAACCATCTCTCCAGCCTCAACAACCACTTATTATAATCACTTATCAGGCTTAATGGCAAAGTCTAACCTTTGCTTGGATATGCCAGCATCATGCTTCCATTGCAGAACTGAGTGGCACAGGCTAGTACTATTGCCCCATCAAGCACCTTCTCTCCCTGACTCTGTGAGGTGGACTTAGAGCTTAGCCAGAACTATGGCTCTGAAGGGCTCTGTCCCTGTAGAAAGGTCTAGTGACCATGGAAAATGCCCATGTGGTATGAGTTTCAAAATTTCTTCAGAAAAACCCTATTATCAGTGGCAGGGACAGAGCCTACTCACCAGTCAGCTCGAGGGTTACTGCATTTTTTGATGAAAATCTGGACTCTCAACACAACAGAAGGCAAGTTGTGCTGAGACACAGCTGCTCCATGCACTCTTGGATTTGAAACATGAAATATTTGCAGGGCCTGTGGAGAGTGAGCCTCAAGGCTCTTGCTTCATTAACCCGCAACCCACCCCATGGACCTTCTCAGATGTCAACAGTTCAGGGGACCCCTCTAATATCAATACATGCAGGACCTCCCACTTCTCCTGACACAGCACACACTACATCTCAACAGACCCACACTGCCAGCTGTACAACAGACAGAGTTTAAATACCACACATCAGCTATCACTTAGTAAAATACACTATCAATATTTTGAAAAGAACAGGGTCACATATGTAAATTTGAATTTGAAAACCCTAGAAAATACAGACATTTACACTTGGGCCCATGAGTTCTCTATGTGGCTTTCTCCCCCTCCACCCCCCAGAAGTGAAGTTTAGGAGATGAAGTCATTTGATGACCAACTACTAAAGCTATGTAAAAGTCTATATTTAATAGGATGTTTTTAAAGAGGCTGCCCTGAATCCAAGTCTTCCCATTGTACAGTCACTTGGCCAAGGTTTGCTGGAGAGATGAACATTAAAGGCTGATTTTGCTAGTTTGTTCAGTCGAGACTGGCTGAATCATTTTGTTGCTGTGTAAACTTCTTTTTGGAAACTAAATAAAATGAAGCTTAGAGAGCTTAAGCAACATCTTTGAGGGACAACTGAGAGTAAACAGCCAATCAGGAAGCAAGCCTAACTCAGTAGCAGCCAGCCATCCCACATCCTGATCTTTGTTCCGGAAAACATTAACAAATTAAAAGCACTCTTTGGAGGAACAGCTGGCCCCAGAATTGGATTAGTAATTTGTGAGATAAGGCTGGTGTACCATACTGTGTTGGAAACCAAGAAAATGCTGGGAAATAAATCCTAATTCTAATAACAGGGTTAAGTCATTGGCGCACAATGACCAGCCGATAGAGCTGCAGGGGGCCAAACTGGGAGAGATTACACATAGAAAGACAGCACAACAAAGAATTATAACACAGGCTACCTGGGAGTCCATGTAAACATGGAGGCATGATTAGGTGGGTAAAATGAGAGCAAGAGCTTATACCTGCTCAGATAAAAATCCAGAATTCCACAAGAAAGGTGAGACACATCCCCCTCCCCCATTCCCTGGGGGCTTAACCTTGGACATCAACATCAGTTACTGTGTAGGACAATGTCATAGAACTTGGGAGGAGCCTGAAAGTCCTGCACCTGAATGAAAACTGCTAACCCAGCTGATGGTGAGTTCTGGACTCTTGGATGTTTGCTCATACCCTGGGCTACCTTGGTAAATTTCTGCAAAGTGAGAAAATTTCTGCAAATAAAAAGGAGACATATAGTTCAGAGGCCCAACATTCCAAACCAAGCTGTCATTAGGGATGGGCACCCTCTGAAGACCCTGTCCAGGGTCCTTCTTTACTTCTTCAACTTCTGGCAGCTCCTGGGCCTAAGTATACTTATAGCTACATAGCTGCTTCTGTCCCTTGTGGCCTCCTGCTACAGCTTTTCTACATTTTATATTATCCTCTCCCCTCCCCCATTTTTTTATAAGACACAGATCTTTGGACAATCTTCTAAATCGTCCAAATCTGGGACAATCTTCCCTGAAGACTGTTAGTCATAGCAAACCTGTCAGGAGCCACTTTTGAATAGCGGTCACCCCTGCGGGCCTTGGCAGTTTAGAGATAGAAATGTCTTCTCAAGGATCACACAGAGCCTCTGACAAGCTGTATCCTCAACAAGCTATGAAGAAAACACCATGCCCACCTCTGTGGTCTCTCCAGGCACATTTGACTCAAGCCTAATCATGAAAATTACCAGGTGCCTCAGACTCAGAACAAAAAACCATTGATCCTAGACATCCTCAAGGTCATAGCCAACAAGGAATACCCCAACCATGGCATGTAAGGGGATCTTGGGACACAGCCAACTGTTGTAGTGCATCTTCAATGCGATTTTTGGATGAGGGGGAAGACTGAGTAATAGTAACATACCAACATTGCCTAACTCAAAAAACATGATTCCACCATTTCAAACAACTACAGAAGAGCTGGATCTGGGCAATATACTAGCTTTCTACCTTGTGATCATAATTTTTGTGTATTACTGAAAGTAATCTACAATCAAAGGGTTATTAATAAAATATAAAGAAGACAAGTCTCTCCAAGGTTCAGACCTTAACGCCAAAGTCATCTCTTCTACCCCATCATCCAGCTCCCTTTGACTATGGGATTGGATCTCAAATGGTCCACAAAGGCTCAGGTGTGGAATGCCTGATGTCTAGCTAATAGTACCTCTGGTGGGATGGACTCCAGGAGGCCAGTCTCAGTTTGAGAAGGCAGGCCACTAGTGTGTGATATTGAGAGCTACACTAAGATCCCTGCCCCCTCTTGCAGCTTTATGCTGCCATGTACTACTGCTGTACTGCACTACCTCGCCATTGAACCTGTACAACCTCCACATTGAGATCTCTGCAACCAGGAGCCAATATAAACCTCTTCCCCATATGATCTGATCATGGCAGCCATGCCACAGCCAGGGAGCATAGATGAGCATACTGTTGTACTTTCCTTTAAATCTGGACTTGGGGGCTAGGAAGCTACTTATGTTCCTAATTGTTAGAACCTCTCTCTGGTATGTGATGAGTCACCATCTCAGTGTGAACCTGTACTGGGCTGGATCACATGGTATGGGTTTTTTTTTTTTTTTTTTTTTTGTAGTTATTGTTTTTGCTTAGCATAAACACGTGTTTTCTAAATTGAGTTACAGAGCCCTAGGGTAGATTCTAAATAGGAGAGAACAATGTATGTTTCTGAGGTAGTTGAATTACAAAATGTTTACAACCCTAGTCTTGACAACGCTACAAAAAGACAAGGAAAAGTAAACCGTAGATTTTTTTTTAAAACCCTGTTTTTATACATAAAACTCTGAGAATTCTAGAAACATGTCTGATTTCTCAAAGTAATCTCTCTGTGTCATTAGTAATTAACGTCTTGCTTGACTTGGTGGCTGGCTGTGGCAGTAATAGTATGGTTCCTACAGCCCCACCAGGGCAGGCAGCCCAGTACCAACAATTCCTGCTGTTCTGTCCTGCACAGCCGCACTTGTGGCACCACAATACTTGTGTGAGGCTGGGATGTGGCCCTTTCTAAGTGTACTGCCCTCACAGTACTTGCACCTCCTCCATGACACCCCCTCTGCCCTCCTCCCTGTACCCTCCTCCTTCAGCCCTCCTTCAGCTGGCTCCTCTCACATCCCATAGCCCTGTTCCCACTGCCCTACCCCCACTGCCTTGCTCCCACTGCCTAGGAGCTGAGACACTTCAATGGACTTCCTTGCTGTGCTGCAGTCTCAAGAATAATAGGTTTACACTCCTATACAACACTGGAAGTGAAGTGTCATGGATTTATTCATCTGTCCTCCATTGCTCTCTCTCTTGATACAGGCCCCTCTTGGCTCCCTGGTTCCTTTCCTCTTCCCAAATTGTCTCCCTTCTACTTTCTCATCATATATACATGTATATGAACATGGTCATGTATACATAATTATTTATGTGTATATGCAAGTTTGTTTAGGTTCTGTGTGTAAGCAAAGACGTGACGTTTGTCTTATCTCTGGTAACACAGTAATCTCCAGTTCTATCCATTTTCCTGCAAATGGCAGACATCATTAAGTTTGTTTAAAGACATATTTTCAGTGTTTACACACACAGACCCGGTCTCTACCATCGTTGCTTGAAAAGAGGCAGTGGTTTGGACTGCTCTCCTGGCTCAGGATCCTTGCCGACTCTGCACTTCTAGGTGGAGCTGTGTGCTTTACACCCTGTTCTCTAAATCCCAAGGACCTCAGCAAATATTTGTGGAACCTCAGCAAATAATTGCAGAAGTCTGCCACATGGGGCACACTCATGCTTTCTTCAGACACCAAGATGGTTATCTGGTTTGGAAAATAATTCAAATTCAAAAGTCTGTGACTGTGGTACAAGTCACACACCTCCAAGTGCTGTGAATCCAGCAGATGGGGCTGATCCACTCCTGGGGGAGCTGTGGAACTGAGCTCATTTGGAAGTGGAAAGAAGAAAGGTGCCCAGAGCAAAAGGACCACTCCTGGCAACCTAGCAGGGAAAAGAGGCTTTGGGTCTGCTTTAACACTATGGCTGCCACCAACCTCTAGGTGGTACCTCCCTGTCTCTCTTAAACCTGGCCCTGTACTTCCTATGGAAGCTTTCCGTCCAGGTACTGCTCATACTCTCAACACATGTCTGATGTGGCACTGATGTACTCCACACTGCTTTGGGATGCCTTTCAAGCAGGAGCCCATGGCCATCATGATTTACGGCATTAAGCACAGGTCTGGTATTATTTAGGATTTGATATCCCTGTGTAACGGACACTAAAGCCATATGGCCCACTGAGACTGTGTGACTGGAGAATTCAGGTGAGGACCCTAGGCACCCTCCTGGGAGGGGCCTCATGCAGGTCCATCAATGAGGGCTTCATCCCCAGCTCTGAACACTTCATGAAACAGCTTATATCCTTCTTTTACTTTCTTGAAATCCGGATTTCATGCTTGGAGCATCGGTTCTCACTCAGAAGACTTTCAGCCTAGTGCAAAAATCAAAATGTGAACTGTTGCCTGAAGAGCCAAACACAGAGTCATGTAGTCTCTCTTGATAGTCTTCACTGAATCCTGGGTTTCTGGTGCCTGAGAGATCTAGGCTTGATGCTAGCCAGGGGTCTGGGAGACGGGCAAGCCAGGGGTCTGAGAGATGGGTCCGTGAGCAACACAGGGGTTCAGGAAATGTCTTTACTGGGTGATCACCCAGGAAGAAAATTTTACGGTTTCATGTTTTAATTCATAATTCTCAGTTTTGTTTTTTTTAATTCTCTGAGGGAAAAAACATGGTAAGAACATTCACAGGCCAGTTAGTTTAGACACCCTTATAGGGGACTGAAAGGGGGAGACGTCATGGACAGGAGACTGAGGCTAACACTGGCTCATCAATTGTCTACAATGCTAAAATCTGCCTGTTCACATTAATTACTTCTGAGGAGAGTTTATCAGAATGAGAGTCTCAGATGTGATATTTTTAGTCTCTGGAGTTAAGGTGACATCCAGGAGCCACAGAGAAAGCAGAAAATAGTCAGCTTGCTGCTTAGAGCTCTTTAAGGGGAGTTACTCTGTTTGTAACAAAAACACCCATAAATCTATGCACATATATATTGATTGTGGCTTCCCCTTAAAAATGGCTCTGTCCTAGTAAGTTGGCATATTTCATAAACAAACCAACAAATTATTGATCTGTGGTACATTCTAAAAGTCCCATGAAGAATCTGGGTTTCACTTAAGTTCATGCTGCACCTAAGGGCTGAGAATCTCAGAAATGAAAAATAGAGACCCAAAAGAAGCATGAGGTATTTTAGTTGTCGTTTTCTCCTTCGCACCCTCTCATTGGGGCACGCTGTGTCCATCATGCCCCACGATATGTTGAATAATGACATCAGTACCTTGACTCATTCCTCAGACAGCTTCCATAATTAAGTTCTTCATGGCCTGAATTTAATAATCGCTTTGTGAAAGCTATTGTCTAGAACTTCCTTTGTTTAGACAAATTATTTGTAAGTTTACACATTGTTTTGGGTGTGTTCTATTAAAACCTCACAGATGAAACAGATTTTAAAATCACTGGGTTTATTTGTAGCAAAGAAACACTGTTGAACCCTATTTTGTTAATAATATTAAATGATACCCAATGTATGATCTATTCACCACCCAAAGGGAAAGCTTCACTGCTGTTTCATGAGATGTCTCTCCTTGGTGGGAG
>JADRCD010209547.1:0-16166 GCA_019843815.1 Montemys delectorum | reverse complement strand
CAAGAAGTTAGTCAGCACACATCCCAAACCTATTTTTTTCTTATTTGTCGCATAACTGTAAAAGCTATTTAAGTATTGTTGCTAATTTTAACATCTAGAGCTCTCCAGCTTTGGTATCTAGTAATTCCTTTTTTTATGGCATAACTTTCATTGTTGATTCAAAATAACAAGCTTCAACTACCACATTGAAAACTGTAATTAAATCATTGTAAACATTTTTGTGTATCCCCCTGTGGCGGTTTGAATATGCTTGGCCCAGGGAGTGGCACTATTTAGAGGTATGGCCTTATTGGAGTTAGGTGTGTTACTGTGGATGTGGGCTTTAAGACCCTTGTCCTAGTCTCCTGGAAGCCAGTCTTCTTCTAGCAGCCTTCAGACGAAGGTGTAGAACTCCCAGATCCCCCTGTACCATGCCTGCCTGGATGCTGCCATGCTCCTGCCTTTATGATAATGGACCTGTAAGTTAGCTCCAATTAAATGTTGGCCTTATAATGTTGCCTTGGTCATGGTGTCTGTTCACAGCAGTAAACCCTAAGACACCCCCTTCCCAGTTTTTTATATACACTTTGAATAGCCATTTAATGGGAATGTTTTCATGTGTCTTTATTTGTGTTTGCTTTTCTTTTGCTGTGTTAAAGCAATGGCCAGAACTACCTTAGGGAGGAAAGGGTTTGCTTGGCTTACATGTCCCTGGTGTCAGTCTATCATTGAGTGAAGTCAAGGCAGAAGCCTGGAGGCAAGAGCTGAATGAAGTAAAGGCCATGGAATAAGGCTGCTTATAGGCACGGTCCTGTGATTTAAGACCACTTGCCCATGGCAGTCCAACAGTGGGCTGGACCCTGGTGTATCACTGGTTGATTCATCAAGAAAACAACTCACAGATTTTCCTACGGGTCAGCCTGATGGACATTTTGCCAGTTGAGGTTCTTTCTTTGAAGAAGACCTTAGCTCATATCAGATAATTAGTATACCATGTCCTATTCAACCATGCATACTGAAACTCTGTTGGAGTAGACAATTAAATGGAAGAAAAAAAGAAAGAAAAAAAGAAAAAAAAAAACCGTGTAAATCAGGTCTGTTTTTAAATGTTTTTGTTTAAAAATGTATGAGATCAGTTTTCACATTTTTTTCATTCTTTGATAATTTTATACTATATATTGTCTCCTTGTATGCCCCTTTACAGAGTGTTTTAACGTGATCTTTGATTTCTTCTGCAGGGCATCTCTACACTCACTTTCATCCAGGTCATTCCGGGATTTTTTACTAGAAGAAAAAAAACCTGTTACTGGCCATGGTTCAGGAGATCATGTCAAAAAAGTTTGTTTTAAAGGAACTGAAAACTCTCCAGCCCTCAATGCTGCGAGGTAATAATTGGAAAACTAATATTTTCTACTTTAAAATATTTTGTGGTGGTTTCATGTTCTAAAATGATGTTAAAAGTGTATAAGGGAGCTGGGCGGTGATGGTGCACACCTTTAATCCCAGCACTTGGGAGGCAGAGACAGGCAGATTTCTGAGTTTGAGGCCAGCTTGGTCTACAGAGTGAGTTCCAGGATAGCCAGGGCTACACAGAGAAACCTTGTCTTGAAAAATGTAAAAAAAAAAAAAAAAAGTGTATAAGGCAGATGTAGCTTCTTGTACATTTTAGCAACAGTTAACAAGTCCATTTCCTCTGTCTCTCTTTTCATTCTTCCTTTTAATCACGGTTTTGGAGGTATTTGAATATAATAAATGGTGTGTTGAAAGCACAGTTCAGAGCTTTGGAATGTCTACCCCATGGCATGATCACGTACTCAGAGGAGTGAACATAATCAGTGCTCCCAGAGTCTTCCTGTACTCCTCCATCTCCCTACCAGTTACCCAGTGATTTTTGACAACATAGAGCTGATATAGTTTAGAATTTCGTGTCAGTGGAACCATGTAGTGTGCATCCTTTTATAAAATTTGACCTTTCCTACTGTAATTATTTTGGAATCCATCCATGTTGTTATGCATCAGCAGTTGATTCCACTTAACTAGTTGAAGCATGTCTCTTGGTGTTGATCTACCACAGCCCACCTCCATGTATCTGTTATTAAACGTTGAGTGTTTCTGGTTTTAACCCAAATTATTTTATTTATTTCGTTCTTGTTTTGTGTGTACGGATCTCATAACCCAAGCCAGCCTGGGACTTCTTTGGTGTTGTTAACCTTGGGAGCCTCCAGCCTTAGCGTCCTATGTGCTTTAGTACGAATATGCACTACCTAATTCAGTTATTGTAGGTACTTTTTATACTGATTCTAAATGCCTACATAATACATGAAGATTTATCCATATTTTAGTAGCAGCATTTTAATTAAATTACCTTTTCCAATTTGGTATGTAATTGTTTTTTCTTTTTGAGAAAGAGTCTTTTATAGTCCAAGCTGGCTGGCTTATACTTAGTATGTGTGCAGCTGAAGATGACTTTGAATTCCTGATCTTCCTGCCTTTACCTCGGCCTGTGCTATCACACTTGGTTCTTAATTTTACTTGCAAACGAACATTCTTGATTGGTAGAAGGCTAGTCATAGGAAAAAGCTTCAGGTGGTTGGATTTACATGTACACTCCCCCCTCTAGAATGGTGAGGGGAGGGTCAGTTGTGACCAGATTGTTTTAGGTGATGACAAACAGTATTTCCCTTTTTTTCTTCCTATAAATCCATTTTTAAGAAGTCCTAGTAGGTATGGTCCTCAGGCCTGCCACCCTATTGTCTGAGAGGCTTGAGGAGGATTGTGAATGCCAGCCTGGACTTCGTAGTGTGTCTGGGTGGAATAATGAATCTCCCACTTCTCTTCCATGTTTATTCTAATCATGGCCCCACCAGTCTCAAGCACTTCAGGGTCAGATGTCCTACAAGAGCTGTCAGCTCCCACTTGATTTCATTCTGGATTCTGCTCTATTACTAAACTAAGGCAAGCTGGCTAACATTAATGGTGCCCTGTGATGGGACTACTCATACAAGAACTGCTAATGTGGTTCATTTTCTTATTTCATTTTCTAGTACTCTCTGTATCGTGAGCATGTCTTGTTATCAGATAATATACCATAGACTACTTTCATATATGTTATCAGATACCATACAATAGATTACCCTCATATGTGGTCCTCTTGGTAGGACCAGTTGTCTTCATAATTTACACGTAAACCCAAAGTCAAACCAACCGTAGACACTCCACAAATAACCCATTCTTCCTGCTCTTCACTCTTCCTAAGCAGGGCTTGCTAGTCTCTGTTTCTCACAATAACACACTGTCATGAGGGTACAAAATTAGTTTTAGCTCTTGAATGTTTAATATATACACTAAACTTTGTAACCAAGACTCTCACCCCCTCTCATACCCTCTGGACTTTTACTCTAGTTATAAGAGTGGCTTTTTGTTTAGTTGTCTTCCTTGCTTTACTACATCAAACTATTGTATTCTTTTTTTTTAAAATACAGGACTTATACCTTTGGAATAAAAGCTAGAATTCTTAATATTGGCCTTCAAGATGTACATAGCCTGACTTTCGTCGACTTCTTTCCTTTGTCTTAGGAAATGACTCATGTATTATATTGTCTTGGACTTGTTCAGAACCTTCCTCCTTTTTATTGCTTTAACCTTTTATTCCAACTTTTCATGGTCTTTTCAGTTCCATAGTTTAGTGTCATCATATTTCCTGTTTTTTGTTTTGTTTTTCAAGACAGGGTTTCTCTGTGTAGCCTTGGCTGTCCTGGAACTCACTCTGTAGACCAGGCTGGCCTGGAACTCAGAAATCCGCCTGCCTCTGCCTCCCAAGTGCTGGGATTAAAGGCATGTGCCACCACTGCCCACATCATACTTCCTTTAGTATGTTGGTTTTTGGTCACAACATATTTCTGCACAACATGCTTCTGTATCATGCTTATAGTTGTTGCTAGTGATTCTTTTGTTTTTTTCAGAAACAGGGTTTTACTGTATAGTTCTGGCTGGCCTAGAATTTGCTATGTAAACCAGGCTGATCTCAAATCCAGAGACCCACCTATCCCCCACTTCTCCACCTCTTCCCCCAGGGCTGGGATTAAAGGTGTGAGAACCACACCTGGCATTTATACCTGTGCTGTATCTGTTTTCATCTCAAATGAAAGAATGCAACATCTCTGCAGCATGAGTCATGTTTCTCTTAGCTAGGCATGGCACACACATGCTTAAAATGGGCATTCAATGAGTATTTGGTGATTGACTGAATAAAGAAATAAATTACAACTGTAACTCCTTTTCAGGTAATATTTGTTTTGAATATAGTGAATTTTATTGGATATCTCTGATGTACAAACTTGAAAGTATAAAAATTAAGTTTATTTCTATAGTATTTTACATTTTAAATTGTAGCAGTATACATTGGGATTTTAATTTTTCATTGAGTAAGTTGCTATTGGTCATGGAACTGAGAAAATCTTAAGGATCTGTGGTTTGCTAGTTGGTCACTAGAGTGTGCTGTCACATTGGGACTAAACTGTGAGAAGTATATGCAGTCTTTGGGAGGCTGAGTTGAAAGATCATGTCTCAGTAGCTGGATGGTTTAGAGTGGGAACCAATTTTTAAATAGATTGCTCTCATTGAAAAGGATTTTGAAAAAAGCATAGATTGCTTTATTTAATCCTAGAAAACATGTAATTCACAAGTAAATAGATTTTTAAAAAGGACATATAAGGCCAGGCGGTGGTGGTGAATGCCTTTAATCCCAGCACTTGGGAGGCAGAGGCAGGTGGATTTCTAAGTTTGAGGCCAGCCTGGTCTACAGAGTGAGTTCCAGGACAGCCAGGGCTACACAGAGAAACCCGGTCTCAAAAAAAAAAAAAGGACATATAAAACACTGTAGGCAAACAAAATATGCACCAAATTAATGGAGTACAGCATTATAATGGTGTCTATTGGACATATGGAAAAATACAGTACACAGGCTCAGCCTGTAATGGATTTGAAATCTTGTTAGTAAATGGAAATATGTATGCAGACATTAAATGGCCATGCCAGAGTGAAACGACAGGTCAGAGCAGCGCAGAGAAATTAGCTGTGAAGGAAGTGCGTGCTGGACACATAGAAGAGCAGGAGCCCCAGCTGCTGCAGCCCTGACCTCCCTGTTGTAATGTGTGACCGCGGAACAGCTGAGAAACAGGCCACACTCACTATTGATCCTCCTTGTTGTCACACACTTTGGGATGTGGGTTAAGAATATTAAAGAAGAAATGAAAAACTAGGAGAAAGGGGAAGCATAAACAGGAAATAGTGGGCGAAAAGCAGGAAGACAGGAATGCTGGTGGTCCTTGGGGTTAGAGTGTAAGGGTCAGGATGCAGCTGAGGAACGTCTATACAACACACACTTTTGTCTTGATTGTAGAAAATGTGACTGAAAGGATTATTACTATTATTTTTTTTTGCCCCCAAGGCATCGGCAAGCAGAAAAGGCAGTGTCATCAGGGGTTGCTAAAATGCAGAGTGGGAGGACTTGTGCTCTTTCTTTTAGCTCTTTGTTCCTTGCCTGCTTTTTTCATTTTCCTTTCACCTAAATAGCTCTGTGGTTCTGGACTGTGTGAGCTGTGTTTCTAATCACCATGAAAAACCCTTCTGGAAAAGAAATACTATTATGATTATATTAATTCTAATATTATGTAAATTTTTAAAAGAAAGCTAGTATAAAATCTTATAAATTAAAAGATATTGTCTAGGCAAAAATAGATTAGTTCTTTTCATATCTAAATTTGATATGACAGTACTTTTCAGTTTAAACCAAATTCTTTAAAAATACTTTATATAATGTTTTGGTATATTTTCCTTTTTCTGAAGATTAATTGTATACAAGCTGTATATTAGAATGTGTGGTTTTGTTTTGAGATTCTGAAGCTTAATAAGTTTATGTTATTTGAAAGTTTAGTACTTTTAAAAAATTTCTAGCTATTTTATTTAGTAGCTTTCCTGAACTTTATGATGAAATTTTGATGACTCCCTGTTGTTTGGATAAAGAAATGATTAATATAATTATCCATTAAAGATTATTAGTGGAAAGAGTTGTGGGATTATAATCTTACAAAATAGATTTTTGTGGTTTTTGTCATTTAAAGTTTTTTGGGACTTGCTAGTCAAGCTCTCTCCATTGTGCTAACTCTACAATTCCTAGATCAATGTTTCAGTGAATAGTGAAGTCCTTCTTCAGTGTCGTTATATATGAAGTAAGGGTCATACAAACCCATTGAGGCTTGTTTCTGATCTCATATGTCACAGTCCTTCCTAAAATAGAACGGTTATTTCTAAAGCTTTATTTTGCATTGATCTAGTAGACCCTGGGTTTGAAACCTCCTCAGATTTTTACTTTTGGTAGTCTATAACATACCATTTTTCTACTTTTTATTTTTTATTTTTTTTGGCTTTTCGAGGCAGGGTTTCTCTCTGTAGCCCTGGCTGTCCTAGAACTCACTCTGTAGACCAGGCTGGCCTCAAATTTAGAAATCCACCTGCCTCTGCCTCCCAAGTGCTGGGATTAAAGGCGTGTGCCACCACCGCCCGGCTAACATACCATTTTTCATTCCTTTATTAGCTAGTATTAATTGTGGAAAGTAACAGGTTTCTTTGCGACATTTCTGTATATAGTTACGGTGTGCTTTGATTACACCTGTGCTTTTTTCTTTAATAACTTGTAACTGCTGATGTAACTGCACTTACCTAACAACTAAGTAGTTATCAGCTCTACAGCATTTGTGTATTGTTGAAAATACTGAGACATTTTAGTTGGTTCCCAGAACTGCCTGGATAGTTTTCAGCATCTGAAGTGTAGTTGAATACTTGGTCCCCTTGTGGGGATACTGTTTGTGGAGGCTTATGAAGTTTGTCCTTGCTGGAGGAAGTGTGTCACTGGAGACAAACTTTGAGAGAGATGTGGGCCATTTCCAGTACTCTTTCTGCTTTCTGTTTGTGTCAGAGATGTGAGCGCTCAGCTTTTGCTGTTCCAGCCACTGAGCATACTGCCCCTGCTTTGCCATCATGGACTCTTAAATCTTTAAATCTAGACAGAAATTTAACATAAATGAAAATATTATATATTCTGAAGGATTTAACTTGGATGGAGACCAAACACAACTTCCCTTGGTTAAGTCCTTTGGGAAGGCCTTGCAAATCAGGTCTAGAGACCAGAGGCTTGCCATGGTGTTAGAACACAACAGAAGGACAAACTTACCTTGTTGGTTACTTTTCTATTGCTGTGACAAAATGCCACAGCCACCACAGTGTACTGAAGGGGGGGTTTATTCAGACTTATGGTTCCAGATCAGAAACTCTTAATGGGTCTCATCTTCTAGTCTATTCCGTCTGTCATCTGGATCATATCACAGTATGTTAGTTACCCACAAAATATGAGTACTAATTATTCATATAAGCCTCTGTACTTCTCATATATGCCCGATTACCATACACAATGATACATGAGCAGCATTAAAAAGACTGCTTCTTATGCTTTCCCTGTGTGGTTCAAGTCTCTGTAGATTTCTTTGTTTGGTAATACTTCTTAAGCTAGGCCTGACTACACACAGTAATTTGTCTCCTGAGTCAGGAGCTCACAGTTCTGCTGTATCTATTAGTAAGAAGTTTTACTAATATTACTGAAATCCTTAATCCTGATGTTTGGAATTTGTTTTACAGATGTTCAACTCATGGAACTCCAGGACTAGAAAGCAATCATGTTTCTGATTTTCCACTTCTAGACAGTCCCAAGTAAGCTTAATTGGTTACCCGTGGGCCTGGAATCCTAAGCTGAGCTGGTGCTTCACATCGACACTAATGTGTATTAAGAAATGGATAATTGTGTAGTTGAAGTTACTAGAATGCATTGTTTGAATATTCTCTTTCCTAAAGTAAGAGTGAACCTGTTACACCGTTTTTTTCTAAACTTGTACCTGCAACCCTTCTTTAAGTGAAATGATAATTCTCCTTTTTGGTGCTCTCACCTCACCATTTCTGCAGAACTTCCCTGTCCCATTATGTGATAGTCCCTGGGTGGGAAGCAGCATTGCTAAGTAATATTTCATAGGAAATTTGACATGCAAAACCCAGAGGACATGAGTGAAAGCCATTATTGTTCTTCTTGCAGCCCCTGGCTGTCTTCCTCCCTGGCTGCTTCTCCCGCAGTTGCTCCAGTCACATTTGCATCCATCGTAGAAGAAGAGCGGCAACAGGAAGCCGCCCTCATCAGAAGCCGGGAGAAACCCTTGGCTCTCATTCAGGTGAATGACACACTTGCTCAGCTTGCACTGAGAACTGCGTTAATTTCAACTCTAGGTCTTTGAGATTTGTTGTTATTTGGTTTTGGACACAGTGTCTAACTTTGTAGTCCAGGCTGGCTTCCAGTTCATGGTATGGCACTCTTCCTCCCTCTGCCTTCTAAATGTATTATTGTTGCATGTAGCTTTACTACCCTGCCTAAGCTCTGGGAACAGATGGTGATACCAGCCCCTGCCCAGAGAATCTTGGCTCCCTGGATGAAGACAGACAGACAGACAGATATACACACACACACATACACACACACACAGTTCAAATTCAATCTAACTTTTGGCACAGTTGCTGGACACTACTTATCTCCCACCTGTAGGAGCGGCACTTATCAATATTCTTTGCTCCACACCTCTTTACCTGCCCTCAACTTTAGTTGCTCAGTTACATCTAGTCCCAGTTAACACCTCCAACCTCCCACCTGGAGGAGCAGCCATAGGCTGCTGCTTCACCTGAGATCTCACATGACTGGTCACCTTTTCTTCCTCAGAAGCATGGCAGACTCTGCTGTCTCTCGCCTTCTATGAGGCTGTCTGTTTTCCTCCAGGGACCCAGAAGTCCCTCCTATCCCCCCCACCTCCAGCAATTGGCCAATGACTTCTTTACTGACAGATCAAGAACCAATTGGGGAACGGGAGCTTAGCATCAGAACCTCCCTACATATTACTGGTATGATTACCACACCTAGCTTACTCATAGGTTTGTAGAAATTGTATTTTTTTATTAATTAGATTTAAGCAGCTGATTAGGTTTGCTAGACTAAAACTTAAATGCATGTCAAACTAGACTGAACCATTCATTAACTTAAGTAATTAATTGAAGACAGAGTAAGATAATTTAAACTAGCACATTGTGATCAGGTTTCTCTTTTTAGCATTGGCAATGCTTTGTGCTCTTTGATGTTTTAAAAATAGCCAATCTACTATTCTACTTCAGCTCCTTGATTATAGATAACGGAGAACTTTGTTTTAACGTAAGAAAAAGTTGGCTTATTTGAGAGGTGGAAGATTTCACAGGCAAACTTGAAAGAATACAGACTCAGAAAAGACAAGTCTCATAACCCTGGAGAGTGCAAAAGCAAGATGTAGAGGACAGTGCCGTGGCAGGGATGCCTCCTCGGGTAACACTGCTAGCAGGGGTGGATCACAGCAGCTCTGTGCAGTTTCTGTTCCCAGAAATTTAAGATTCAAATTGAGGGGCTGGCAGATGGCTCAGCAGCTTAGAGCATGTATTTTCTTCCAGAGGGCCTGGGTTTGGTTTTTGACACTAACATAAGTTACCTTACAACCACCTTTATCCTGAGTACTAGGAATTCGGAGATTCTGTTCTGGCCTCCAAGGACATTGGACACATGTGACACACAATCATGCACTCAGACACACAAATACACATAAAAATTATAAGAATAGATTCAAGGCATGGGGAAGGGGGAGGCAAAAGGGGTTTGTTCTTGCTTTTGTTTGTTTGTTTGTTTGTTTGTTTTGGAGGGGAAGATGGGAAAGGGAAAATGTACATGTAAATAAAGAAAATACATAATAAAAAAGGAAAAAAAAAAAGAATAGATTCAAATCAAAGTGAGAACAGGTATCTGATTATTGTAGCTCAGGCTGGAGATTTCTAACAAGGCCAAGGGCTTCTGATTAATTTCTGCAGTGTTGTGTCTGTGTGACATTTTCAATTGCTCCAAAGGAAACCAGAAGACCACAACTGTATCCTGCCAATCTGTTCTACTTAAAAATGAGGTGCCGGGCAGTGGTGGCGCACGCCTTTAATCCCAGCACTTGGGAGGCAGGGACAGGCGGATTTCTGAGTTTGAGGCCAACCTGGTCTAGAGTGAGTTCCAGGACAGCCAGGGCTACACAAAGAAACCTTGTCTCAAAAAACAAAACAAAACAAAACAACAACAACAACAAAAACAACCCCAAAACCAAAAAACAACAACAAAAAAATGAGGCAAATCTTTTCTTTTCTCCCAGGTTGAAGAGCATGCAATACAAGACTTGCTGGTTTTCTATGAGGCATTTGGCAACCCTGATGAGTTTGTCGTCGTTGAAAGGACACCACAGGGGCCTCTGGCAGTGCCTATGTGGAACAAGCATGGGTGCTAGCTCACTGGAGAGGGTGCTGCTCCCCGCTTGTGGTTGCTCCACCCACAGGAAGAAAACGCATGTGCAAGCATTCTTGCAGATTTGTTAGCACATTGTTCTAGTCAGAGCAAGAATGGATATGATGTCTTCCTGTAGTTTATAATGTTTAATGTTTGTATGACTAATGAGAAATTTATCAGAATTGTGATTTTAGAACTTTCATGTGAAAATGTGTCAGGAAAAATGTTAGGCTAAGATTGGTTGGATTGTTTCTTTTAAATTATCTAAGGAAAATATGAGTGAAATGTAAAGCTTAGGAGTAATTCATTAAAAATAATTTTTTCACTTGAGAATATGGGGTGATTTAGAAGAGCTTGGCACATGTGTTTTTTAAATAAGACATTGATGAGCTTAGGGCAGGAGCCTCAATCATTACTTCTGATTCCCGATGGCCAGAATGTTCTGTTCGCCTGAGAAGATGTGTCTCTGTTGTTGCTTTGTCACTGGGCTGTTAATTTCTTAGGCCTCTCTACAGTTGCTGGACAGTTGATGATCAGAGCTTCTGTGGGACATTTGGATTCATGTATTTTTTTTTTTTTTTAATGTTTGAGTTGGGAGATAGCAAGAGAAGACAGACATATGAATACCTAATTGTGAAGGAATCAGTTTCTTAAGGTGTTAAGTCTTTCTAAAACAAGCATAAGATTACTGAATAGTTTACCAAAGTGGTTGTTTATAGTTACTTTTTAGTCTGTGTAATCAGAATTTCTGTGAGCCTGGATTGTATGTATACATGGAAATTTTGATTATTTTCTTTATAGTATACAGTTTTGTTTGGTTTTGAATGTTTAAAATTAAAGGAAAAAACAATTTTAAAATGTGTGCTTTAGTCTGTAGACCAAATGAGAAAGTTAATGTTTAAGTTCTGGGTAAGAATCCCTGAAGATAGGTTGGCAGCTTGACTTGAGGTGATGGGAAGTTGGTTGAAAGTAACTAACTCAGTGTTTCAGTTCAGTTCCACCCACAAGCAGCAGACATGCAAGCAAATGTGCAATAAAAGTAATGTCGATCCACTTCACTTCGAATGTGTGTTTGACTTCATGTGTAGCACTTGACACCTGGAGGAAAGAATTTCTAGCTATCCAATACTATTTCCCCTAATGTGTCACACTGATAGTTGTATATTATTACTCTGGTAAAAATTCCATTTATAGAATGCAAAATTTTATATTCTATATATTTGAGTAATTTGAAAAAAAAAGTGAATTTTACAATGTCTTTGTGATGTCAGTAAAGAAGCTTTCCAAAGTCTTTGGCTTGTCGGAAGGGTTGATACTCTGAAGACATTGTACATGGCAGTTTTCTTCTTGTCCTCCATTCTGCCTGTGAAGTATGCTCAGGAGTCCCTGTGTCTGTTGGACGACCGGAGTGTGAGCTGGAGCTGACAGCTTGGGCTCTTGGCCTTCCTTTATAAACCATGACCAGATTGCTTGTCCTGTATGGTCTATTTTATGTAGTGAGCTACTGTGCAGAATTTCATATGGGAAAAAATGCTTCTGCGAGAAAAGTGAAAGATAAGCCCCACTGTGAACTCTAGTTTTTCATGAACGAGTCCGTGAAGGTGACAGCTGATATATCGCCTTGAAAACCCAGGAGGAGGCTGGGAGTTTTCCCTAACAGTACCTTCTTCCTGTAGCCACCCATCCATCGCTAGCTGCATAGTTTCAAGAAAACCAATAGAAGTGAAGAAAATCTGTGAGCCATCAATTTGTGTGATTGCTAGGATGGCGAGGCCCTTTAAGGCGCTCTTAGACAAGGCCAGAACCTGAGTCTAGAAAGGGGATGCTGTGTTAAGATGTGAAACCAGGAAAACTGCAAGTCAAGTCAAGTGAATTTGTTCACAGCATAGCATTTATTGACTAATTAAGTCTCTAAATTCCAAAAGCATGTCCTTTTGGAAAAATTCTGCTTTATGTGGGAACAACAACCTGGTGTGAAGGCCAGCCATGGGTGGGCAGCTTGTCTGTAGCTCTTTTGAAGGACATAGTGAGAGACATTTTATATATATATATATATGTGAATGACTGAGGTGGATGGCTGTTTCTTAAAATTGTAGATATAAAGAAGCCCTTTCTATACAGAAGAAAGTGAAGTCCAGAAAGTGACCAATAAGACCAATGTCGTCTTCTGTCTTTGTAGTATGGTTCCTCTTTAACTACAGCAGGCTGTCTTTGAAACTGTCATTTATCTATAACAGTTTACCAAGAAAAAGAAGTATAAAAGACTACTTTTATATATAGGAATAAAAAGCTTGTAGTCCAGATACTTCAGATTTGTTAATACAGAAGTGTTTTCAGGAAAAAGTAGACCACCTCCAAGGAGAAGTTGGAAACAGCGGTCGGAGTCATACCGAGGTCCAGGTGCCCTTTTTTAAGGGAATGCCAAGCTGTGCCGTGTGCCAATATCAAAGTCACTGTCTTGTGTTATCCACCTGTGCATTTTTGGAGCTGTTTCTTTGGTTCCTGGCCAGTTGTTGACTTGTATTGAAGTGAGATCCTCCTATTCTTCTTTCTTTGAACCTGTGGGTCATGCCTAACCTTTTCCTCATTGTTTATGTATCCCACACACTTGGTTGTCCTCCAACATCAATTACACTGTCTCATCCATGTCGTATACTTAATCTTTCCTTTGTTTTTCTTATTGTTCCTACTGTGTTTACTGTGCTCTCTGTCCTTTAAAACAAACTCAAACTTTTGGACTCAGGATCCAGTTACCATTCTTTTTACAGTGTTTACTTATTTGTAAATGTGTTTTGTCTGTACACTGTGCATTCCTCACAAAGGCCAGGAGGGGCCATCAGAGCCCTGGAACTGGAGTTATAGATGTTTCTGAACAGCCATTTGGGTGCTGGGACTCAAACACATCTGGCTCCTGTTTTCCTTGTTCTGTGGTAGTTTTTTTTTTTTTTTTTTTTTTTTTTTCAGCTAAATTTTAAAAATGTTTTTCTTGTTTTTTTTAATTTGAATTTCTTACTGCAAGCTAAGCAGGTCCTGCAGTATCTAATTGAAAAAAGACACATCTTCAGTCTTTTGTTTTCTCAATAGCCAACAGCCTCCCAAAATGCAACCCTTTCCTGGAACTAGACCTTTTATTTGCTAGTGTCTTGCGTCTAGAAGGAACAATCTTGAACTGTTTGTTACAGGATAACTCCATTTTAATACTCTGGGTATTTGTATAGATGCATTCTAGAAAGCTTCTGCAGCAGAAGGATTCTTCCGACGGTGGGAAAGTCTTCAGTGTTACTTTTCCCTCCATGTTTTCCTCTTCTACTCTGTCCTCCCATCCCCCACTCCAATGTATCCCTTCCCCATTTGTAATTAATTCCTTCTTTGACCTCCATTTGTAATTAATTCCTTCTTTGACCTCTTATACCAATGGATTCTATCTCCCCTCCCCTGGAAGCCCCTGCCCACCACTTCTTAATAATTTCCTGGCTTCTGTGTGTATTCCGTTCCAAATGAAACAAGGATATCTAAAGATTCAAAACTAAATTCCACAAGTGACAGAAACTATGTGATGCTTATCTTTGTGGATATGGGTTGCCTCGCTCAGGATGATTATTTCCAGGTCTGTCTATTTATGACTTTCATAATTTCATTTTTCTTAATAGTTGTGTAGTTATACCACATTTCATTATGCATCCATATGTGGGTGGACATTGGGTAGGGTTTTCTGACAGTGTGCAGGAAGCTTCTAGAGTTCTGTTGTCTAGCTTTGTACTCCTGCCCACAGAGGCTGGTTCTGTAAGGGACAGCTTCAGAGACCTCAGTTCACAGGGCACCTGGACCTGTGACTGATCTGTGGGCCCTGAGCCTGTGGACTCCACCCAAATTTAGAAGGCCTATCAAGTATGTGGCATGGGAATATCATGCGAGGACACCAAGAGAAATGCCACCATTTTCAGTTTCTTCGTGAAATCCACTTGACTGGCCAGTTGCTCACTTTAAGGCAGTCGTTTCCAACCTTCCTAATGCTGTGAACTTTTAATACAGCTCCTCCTTTTGTGGAGACCCCCAACCATAAAATTATTTCCATTGCTACTTCATAACTAATTTTGCGACTCTTATGAATCATAAGGTAACTTTCTGTGTTTTCTTATTGTCTTCCACCCCTGTGAAAGGGTTGTCCGATCCCCACTCCAGGGGTTGAGACCCATAGGCTAAGAGCAAAAACAGTGCCCCTGATCATCTCTGTAACTAGACTGGGGACTTGAGTGTGGTGGTCTCTAACTCCTGTGTAAGGACAGCCCAGGGACATGGACCTGCAACTTGAAGAGAACTACTTCTGAAAAACCAACAAATAGCAGCAAAAACTAAAACAAACTAAAAAAATAAAGAATCAGGAGAAGAAAGCACAATGTCTAATACAAACAAAAATGAGAAAAATATGAAAATAGAAAAGCACCTTCATAAAACCACATATGCCTGACACTACTAAATGCTTAGCTCAGCCCTTCAGGTTCTTGTTTATTTTAACCCTGGTCTCTATCCAGGTTGTGTATACTGTGTAGACTGACAGATCTGGAATTCTGCCTCCCATGTGCTGGGATGACAAGCATTCACCAGCATGTCTGGCTCCTTTGAATGTACTTTGTAACAGTTCTGCTAAATATATCACAGGATGCTCTTAGTTATTATTTCAATTGAGTTTTTGTTAATTTTACATTTTAGGCAGAAATCTACCTCTCCTTGAATAAGTCCTGTATGGATTTTGAAAACAAGTTTAAAACAAATTACTAGGTACACTTACCAGTAAGAAACATTCAGCTTATGGTTCCTTTTATTTTCAGAATAGCAAAATAGAAATATTAGTAAATTGGAAAGAAAATGTGAATTTTCCCTTTTCTTCAAAGAGAAACATCCATGAAACACTCAGGGATTCTCAGTCCTTTATGCTGTTGCTATTAAACAGAGTCATGCCCTTGATTCATTGTCCAATCCTAGTAGAAATGGAGAACTTTTAGGGAACGGATGGCTTACTGTGTGGTTCCAGTGAGATGTGTGCCCGGATCTGTACTCTTCAGCTAATTTTCATTATTACTGCCACTGTCAAGTCTTTAGTTAAATTCCACAGAGTGTGGGATTCAAGGACAGGGAAAGGGGTTTGAGTCTGATGCTTATGTTGGATTTAGGAGAAAGTAACAGAGTATCCTCAGGCTATGCTGGCAGTAAACACTGGAGTTAAAGGAGGCCACTAGGACTTAAAGAAAACCAAAGTCCTAGGTAGGTGTTAAACATCCTCTTTGTACTTTTGTATCGTTCACCTCTCAGGTTAGTAAGACATACAAAGTGAAAGTCAGGATTACTAAGAGTTTCTTGTTCCCTTTAATATTATGTTCGCTTTCATATTATTTGCCCTCAGACTCCGCGATCTTCAGAGTTCAAAGGCAACTATATACTTTATGCAATATATATCACATATGTAAATAATTGTTTATAAATGCACATATGTAACTAGATTGCATGTGTACTTTTACAGTTTGATTAGGGTTTCTTTCATTAGAGCATGTTCTACTAGTGTAGTAAACCATTTATTACTGAATTCTCATGAATTCTACTGTAGTGCCCTTCAATTCAGAAATAGTTTACAAAAACAGCAAACATTTTAAAGCAGCAATTTCTGTGTAGTGTAGGGCTCGCTCCTTAAAATGGACTGCTGATTATGAAGAATATTGATTTTATCTAAAACTCCCCATGGTTAAGTTAATTTGGGGATTAT